>WUWR02000013.1:0-102582 GCA_009982885.2 Hyles vespertilio | reverse complement strand
CCGTATTTAGGATGATAGTATTCCTGAGATAACCGAGCGAGCGAACAATCAATATTTGCGATACAGCTTCATCTTTGTGTACTGTATAATGTTGAACTGCAGGAGTTCGATGTGTTTGCAAGAATACCTCGTGGAAAGATTCAAAGCGTGGAGACCTCCCGAGCCGGAAGTACTCAACAGAACGCGGCGGGACATCACTCTATGCTGGAATTCGTTAGAGCCTTTTGACTTCTTAGATGGGAGTCTAATATTTAAGATTGAGAAGTATAACAAAATGCCGCGCTGGATTGTTGTGTACTGGTTAGTTTTGACGCGATATAATAATGGGCAAATCGTGCTTTCTTTTCAAACTAGTTAACTTTAAATACTTTTCATTATACAATAATACAAACCACTTTGTACTCGCTTATAGCCAATATGTTATTGTATGAAATTAGTTACAATGGAACGCGATCATCAAATATTCAGCGAAGCTGCTGGACTTTACATAACTATGTGTAGTGGTTTTAATGCGAGATGCCGCCGAGAGTCGAGACTAGCCCACTTACATCGCACTTTGAAACGATGCCAGATATTATTGGTTAGTGTTATATACGCTAAGCATTTATTTTCATATATTAATGGATATTGTATACAGTATTGTAACGAATACTAATATTATCATAAAGAATACTAAAATGTATTGCATTTGTGTATAAAAATATTGGATAGTATTGTTTGTAATGAATTTTTAATTTCAGCGGCGGGAAAACCACCAAAACGATAGACAATCTGGCGCCGAGACATCCACATAAATTTCGTTTGAAAGTAATTCTCAAAGCCGAAGCTGTGCCCCGCCTGGCTGAGAAAGCTATTCAGGCTTATGGCGACGAGCACGCGGTCTATGAGAAATTTAATCAAACTGATGAAAATATTGAAAAACTAAAGAATATTGACGTTGGCATAGAATCAACAATTGTTTCTGCTAATAGTAACGGTATTAAGTGTAATGGTACGGGTGATAACAAGAAACCAAGTGATGATAAGACGCTTGCATCTAATGAAGAAATGAGGCATGATGATAAAATATATTCGGACAAAGGGACAACGGAAAGGTTTGAACCAACAAAAACAAATTATTATTTACTGATATTGTAATAACTGCACAAATATTGTAGCGGTTACAGATTGAGGTTGATAGTTAAGATCTTTGTCTTGTGTGTCTTGTCCGTGATCCTTATGAATGTTCTTTTTATTAGGCTGTTTATACGTAAAAAGTTTTACTTTACTAAGTTTTACTTTTATCGCTAACAAAGTAATTACATACCGGGTATATCAAGAGTGCTACCGAAAACGAAGCCGGGTGGTAGTTTAAGTGACTACAAACACAATATAACTAAAAATTTCGCTTTCGACAATTTTGTTTTATTATTTTTTAATTTCGTCGAGTTTGGGTGGTAAATCCATAGTTTTGGTAAAATGATAATTTAAAACCTTGCGTACCATAGCGTGTTTAAAAATAAAAGGGTGTTCATTATTATTTAAGAAAATACTAGTTATTTACCACCCTAATAGGAAGATAGAAAAAAAAACTAAAAAAATTCGTCGAAATTTTTTGCGAAAATTTAGTTGCATTGTGTCTGAAGTTACTAAAACTACCTAAGGTGGGTACCTTCGTGTTCGGTAGCACTCTTGATATACCCTGTATCTCGCGGGTGTAGTTATCATGCTGTGAGATTCTTTTTTATTTTTATTTTTATTTTAAAAAGCTTGATTTTAATTGGAAGAGGTTAATGCTATTTATAATAGTAATCAATGTATCGTTTTACAGCGGTGAAAGCGAAGAGAATAAGAATTGTGAGAAGGAGTTGGAGAAGCGCTCGTGGTTGGAGTCGCAGTGGTCGGAGGAGTCGTGGACGAGCACCGACAGCGACGGCACCTCCGCCGTGTGCTTCTCCATGGCCGTGCGCTGCTCCTACATCAAGCAGGTCACTGACCACCCACTACCATACCATACTCTTAAATAATAGCTCCATGAAAGGTCATGCCGCTAGGCTAACTAATTAGGTTCATCGATAATGCCGGCCAGCGACGAACCAAAATCTAGTTTCTAATATTTTTTTTTCCAGTTCTCATATTCTAATTCATTTGGCAAAGAAAAAATTGACTCATCATAATAGTTACATATTATGCCAAGTTTGGATACAGATGGCTTGAAAGAGGTGACTTTGCCTACCCTATCTATATATTAATACGTGATGCAAAAACTTTGGATCCCTTTTTACGAAAATTGCGCGGACGCAGGAGCATAAAATTTGGCACACTTATAGTTTATGTGTAGGAGAAGTGGATAATGCTAATATTTTTCAATAATAATGCTTATAAAGTACATTAAATAAAAAAATAAAACATTACACACACTGCCATGCATTTCACACACACATCCATACACAAGTATACATACATTTTGTTCTTCTGACATAGACATATAAAAAAAGGTTTTATTTGCCTAATGAGGTAATAATATTAATATTAAAAGAGAATATTAATTTTAAATGAGGCAATAATATTAATATTAAGCCTAATATTAAATGTAATATAAAACAAGATTTTAATAATAATGCATAAAAAGTACATTAAATCAATAAATAAACCAGCATGCATTTGACACACGCATACACAAGTATTTGTACACGTATACATACTCATTGGTCAAATTGTTTCTTTGCTTTATTATAGACATATGTAGTTGAATGTCAATCAGAAAAAAATGTTTACTGTGGTTTTGTTGAATATCAAACAGAAAAGATTTATTTGACGAATACTACGTGAAATACTGAGCGCTATCATTCATTATTATGCATAAAGAAAGTTTTGTAGCAGCAATCTGCAATAACAACATTCAGGTACAAAAATATATATAATTTACTATTGCTGGTTCAAAGAAATTATTTTATGTTACGATTTTAGTAATTGCATATACCTTCAGGGTGAAAATAGTGATTTTGAGAGATACGTACATTTAAATGTGCACGATTTATCAGAATAACAACATCAATCATACAGGTACAAAACTTTTCTCTTCTTGATTTGGTCGAATTTTCGACCGCTAGGCGACCACTAGTGGGAAGTAAATGTTCAATAATGACTTGCTTTGGACGAAGGCAAGGAAAAGGAAGAGAATAGCAAACTAATATTTCTAATATAGAACATTGCTTGATCAGGTCCAAGGCATGATAGAAGAGAGACCGGAATTACTCGGAGCTGCAATCCACAGAACGGATTCACGCCTGGCGACCGCTGTCAGGAGAGGTGATATTAAATTATTTTGGTTACTTAACATTATTACTTAATTTTTTATAACATAGGATCAGCGAAGACTGATTCATAGTATACTAACCAATAGTGCAGTCATGATGACTGCAGCACCTTCGGAATAGGTCAGTATACAAACAACCTCAACAAACGCATAAATAACCTTTAAAAAATATGTCCCTATACATTATTCCACCTCTATGCCCATGACGTATTGATTTCCGTTGCAATTTATTGTTCTGGCTGCCGAATTCCCTGATACAATAGTGTACATCATTATTGTTACTGGTCATGACAGGAGACAATGAACATGGCCCGCTTCTGTTGTCGATGGGGGTGGACGTGAACAGCCCTCGTCAGCAGGGACAGATCCGCTGCACCTTCGCAGTGTACGCCGCCAACATACCTATGGCTGAACTACTGCTCGACAAAGCAGCTGATTTTCAGGTACACACCTTTATTCATACATGCGTCTGATAGTAAGCGCAAATGCCGTCCAGGTAGAATATCGAATGACACCAGACGACAGTCCCAAGACATTCGATACAATTATGTCGGCCTGCTAAGATGCCTCTTCATACTATGGAGGAAAAAAATAGTAATAGGAAATAAAAGACAGTGCGGGTGTATTAATTAAAATAGAATTGTCAGGCTCGCGACTGGAACGGTCTGCGCGTGGAGCACTACGCGGTAGACTCGGGCGACCTGGCCACGCTGCAGTTCGTGCTGGACCGCGGCGGTGACGTCACTGCTGAGGACAACAACGGGTGGACGCCACTCTTCAGAGCGGGTTTGTGATGCTAACTCTGTAACTTCGTAGGACCTTAATCTGCACCTCTTGCCAATATCCGTGATAACTATTTTCCCGAGAAATTCCCAAACTCTGGTCATCATCGTAGAAATAAGTAAAGTTGAATTATAGATGTGTTTTTTCTTATTAGACTTTCGAAATAATCCAGGCCACATATAAAAATATATGTATACGAATAGAATAATTACATTAAAAGTACAATTAAGATGTAAAAACTTTAATCAATATTTTTCTGCTCAAGAATCTTGATTGTGTTACATACAGTCTTTAGTGCATTTTTAGTTATGTCATGTTACAACATATAAGGTATGAAGTATAGTTGATAGTACACCATATGTTGTTTGTCAGTATGCCAGGGCGCGCGCACTGCTCTAGTGCAGGAGCTGGTGTCGCGCGGCAGCGACGTGGACGCGCGCGACCCGCGCCGGCCTGCCGCTGTCCAGCCTCGCACGCCTCCACACAGACCGACAGTAACCTAACGCGCTTATACTCCACACTCACCACCAACTATATACACAACCTAAAGTCCCCGTGGATCACTTAGTTAAAAAGTTGGCTGTGAAATGACAGCCGTCTAACCGCTTGGCTCATCGAAAACTTTCTTATACCGACGACATAAGACTTGACCTGAATTTATTTAAGGATCTTGTTTAAATTACTGTTCGGGGAATTTACATATTATATTATGTTTGATACTGAAAAGATTGATTGATTTTACAATAATTTTCAGTGGCCGAAGCCGGGACTCGATCCTGCGGTTGGTGGACTCCAACTACCCGCACGACAAGGCGCTCGCCAACTTCACGCGTCTCACAAAGAAGATCTACAACGTGCACTCGCTAATTAAACTCGTATAACCGCTGAACTTTTTGATTCTTTCTTTCTTTCTTTCTAAATATCGACGATTTGGGTGGTAAATCCATAGTTTTTGCTAAAATAATAATTTAAAGCCTTGTATACCATAGCGTCTTTAAAAATAAAAGGGTGTACACTATTATTTAAGAAAAAAAACTATGTATTTACCATTCTAATACGACGATAGAAAAAATATTACAAAAAAAATTCGTCACAATTTTTTGCACAAAATTTAGTTGCATTGTATCTGAAGTCACTTAAACTACCACCCAGCTTCGTTTTCGGTAGCAGTCTTGATATACCGTGTATGTGTTCTAACCTATACAGGGTATATCAAGACTGCTGTAAGCAGCTATAGTTATAAGCAAAAAGTGGAGAAAGAAATTTCTGAAGGGAAATCTTCCCGTTTCTCTTAAAAGTAGACTCTTCGACTTGTATCTTACCAATTCTCACATACAGTGCTCAATCCTGGTCTTTGACCGAACTTCAGAGGTCCAAGTCCAGGTTTTTCAAAAGCTATGGAGCACAGGATGCTAGGCGTAACACGCATGGACAGAGTACCCACTAACACCTTGCGCTCCATAACCATAGTCAAGAATGTTGCACAGAAATCAGCTAAACTAAACTAGGATTGGGCGGGCCACGTCACCGGGTGCACCCGAAGAGGTGGGCAAAGATTGCTAATCAATGGATGCCTAAGGATGGCGAGAGGCCATGCGGCAGGCTCCGGAAAAGGTTGCGCGACGATCTCGACCAATTTAGCAGCACTTGGATGGGCATCAGCAACTGCTAGGGATAAGTGAAGGAGTTGAGGGAGACCTTTGCCCATCAGTGGCACAGAATAGGTTATAAAAATAAGAAAATAGCAAAAAAGGCGAGATTTTTTTTATAAAAAATTATAGAGCAAAAAAGCAAACTTTTTATAAATATTTACTCCTTTTTTGCTTATAACTTCTTTAATTTTTATATTTAGGGCAAAAAGTACATAAACATATTTGTAGGCAATCCAATAGCTACAATTATGTTTACAAATTTTTCGTAAGATGTATATAGTTTCCGATATAACGCGAAAAAAGTGTTTTCACCCTTTTGCCAAGATGGCGGCCGGGGGTCAAGGGTTGGCGGCCCCACAACTTGAGGTTAAGCTTCATTGACCGCCCACACTATCCCAAAAATAAAATTGCGTCCTCTAAAAAATGCAAAGCTCATGTAACATTTCAATGGACTACTAGCCGAATGGTGAAAGAATGAAAGACGATTTAAAATACACTAAAATTTATTAAAATAATAATATTTACAATAACAATATAACTACGGAGTATTAAATGTGCATGATGCGTGGTGAAAGTGGTAACAGGTTGTCGCTGAGATGCATCGATACAGACTCGCCCACAAGCCCGTACACGCCCGGAGAGAAGCAGCGGCCACTCGGCCCACGCGGCCCACACGGCGCCCACCGCGAAATGCATTACTGGCAAGGCCTATATTCATCCAATAAATAATTTAATTATTATAATTTAGAACAGTTTCGCACACAGCGCTAATAATACTAAATGCACGGAAAGCAGCCGCACGCTTGCCGCCGACGCCTCGAAGTTGATCTGGCTCACCGGCAGGCTGTGCCCGTTGATCGGTTTCTGCTCCGCCTTCCTCGTTCTTGTCGAAGTGCGTTCCTCTCGCGTCCCTCTTGTTTCTCTTACATCTACTTCCTCTTCCTCCTCCTCCACGTCTTCATCCTCGTACGATTCTTCATCGAGGTCGTCAGGTTTTTTCTGTTACCTCATGAATTTCACTCCCGTCAGCTTTTAGGTCGTCGAGGTCCACATCGCTAGCCTTTCGTAAATTCACCAGCTTTAGATGTGTATTTCTAGAATCCTGTGTCGATGCCGCTTCCTTGGCTGGTGATTGCGAATCCTTGCTGTTGCTTATGTGGGCCGCTACAGGTGGAGGAATTTCGCCTTTAAAGGGTCCAAATTGTGGAGTCTTAAGTAATAACTCGGAGTTGGCTGGAAGTTTCGAAGAGAACTTGTTGCTTGTTTTATTAAGTCCGGGACGCTAGTGAGTGTGGCCGCAGATACTGTTTTGCCATCATAAGTAGTAAAAGTTTGCTCACCCATAGAGAGCTTTTGAGAGTGTTCCTTGGGCAATTTAGGATCTGGCGGCAAGTAATGTGGGCTGACTCGATCTGACTCCATGACCATGTCTGAGGGTACATCGCGCTCCATGTTTTTCTTACTAAATAGCGCGTTTAATTCACTTTCTGTTTTCACATAAACTGGATGTGGTCTATCTTCCTTCGCATGATTCTTTGGGAATACTTCCTTGGTTTCTGTCATTAATAGATAAAAGATGGTCCGGCCGGTTGACGGTATGAACATTGGCTCAAACGTTTCTTGTTAATTTTTCACTTGATGGGGCATAGTTGGCCTATAGGCTGAGGAGATTCTTCATAATCTTCTACTACCGTCAGTGTCTTCTCTTCTTGTTAGCATTACTTTCGTAATCTGTAACCTATCTTCCGCAGCCATTTAATGGTTCACGAATGATTGGCTTAAAACCGCTTTCAACTACGATGGACTCGGGCCTGAAGCCAGTGTTGATGGCGGGTGTGAAAGTAGATGAATCCACTGATTCGCCAATAAAGTCTGATGATTTCATATCACTTAACGATGGAATATCATTTTTCAAGTTGTTATCCGCAGGAGTAGAGGATTGGAACAATTGCGGCGGCGGCGTGGGAGGGGTCCTCAGTACCTGCGGTTTAGTTTGGATCATTTGCTGATCTAAAGGTACTGGATGTTCCATTGGCTTTCCTAGTATTATTTGACCGGGCTTCATGTAAGTCTGCGGTATACTATGTTGCGCTATTGCATCATTCCCGCCAGGTAACATTATATGACTTTTCACGACTTGATTTGCTATAATATCGTTTGACCGAGACTCAAAGTTTGGACTTTGTGTGGGCATTGGTATATTCGTTGGTCCTTGCTTGCTGTTCGCCATTATAATCGTCAAGGGCGCTTGAGGAGTCGGCGATGCATATTTTTATTGCTTTGCTTTGAAATTTGGTTGAACACTAGGCTTGGAATGCAGTTGAGGCATCAATTTCATCGGTGGAATACCAGCCGGTATTCCAGCTTGTGGCGGCCTACTTACGGGCAGTCTGTTTATTGTTATATTTATGAGGTGCATTTTGTGGCTTCTTCATTGCATGGTGTGAGTTATGAGGGTTCGGCATCGGTAATGGATATCCCGTGTTTGTAGTTTTCTGGTGCATGGAGGCGGCCGACGTAGTTTAATTTCTGGAGGTACTGGTCTTCGGAACGGCGGTCGCATATTGCCATGTGGCTTGTTCGGACCGTTTGGACGCAAAACCGATTGCAGCGTGAGAGGTTTCTGGTTGGGTGGTAAGAAGTAGTTGTCAGGTATTTTTCCCTCGACAAAAGTACTCGTCGTCCTCTCTGATGGGTTTGTTCCGGCACGAACATCTCGCGCACGTTCTCGGGCACCTGGTACTGGTGCGAGTTGTGCGGCTGGTGTATGGGGGTGTGGCTGGTGCGCGGGGTGCGGGGGGTGTGAGTGCGTTTTGTTCCGGTTTCAGGTCGTCCTTCATCTGCGACTCGAGGTTCTCGACCGCCTGAATGACTCTTTCATTTGCACTTTGGATATCGGCAGTTCGTAGTGTTGTTGTCCGTTTGCGGTACAGCTGCTCCCTGTCGTCTCTGTACACTTCGCCCGTTAGCTCGCCCTCCTTATAACTATGAAATCGTCATAATTCGTTTTCGGTATTGATAATTTTCTCTAGCTTCTTGCGCTGATCTAAAAAGTTAGTATCGGGCGTGAGTCGACTATGTACCTGCACGGACTCCTCGCTCTGGAAGTCGTCGGGCAGCGCGACTACCTCCGACACGCGGCTCTCCTCGCCCTCCACCGCCTCGCACTCGTCCACCACGTTGATCTTCCAGCCGAGGTGGCGGTGCGTGAAACACTGCAACACAAGGACAAGTTAACACAACGCACGGCGACCACAACCTGTCGCGAGATACTGTCACCCTCTCATACACACATAGCGATCGACATGTCTCATGCACATAGAAGGCTTGGAAGGCTGTGAAACAGAAAAAAGATGAAAGATTATGTACAAGCTGAGCGGAACCATGACATTAATGAAATGGTAGTGAAGTCGAGCCAGCAGTGTACTGCACCGTCTCATCGCCGTGGTTCGCATTGAGTGCGACATGAGTGAAGGTCACAGTACACGGCTCGCTGTATGTCAACAGTAATAGATGAAGAGTATACGTGTTGATGATAGGAAGAGGTAGAGGTGAGTCGCCCGGCTCCGCGCCCGCCGCAGCCACTACACAACTATAAGCCGAGAGCGGCACAACATGCGAACGTCCCATCATGCCTATATAGCCATCGCTGCAATCTCACAACAGTTTTAATCAATGTAGTTCTATAAGGAGCAAGTATATAATAATGTATGTTCTGATATATATTCACAACAGCTGACACCTCATAGCATTAATCCAATAGATATACGAGTAAAGATGTTGTTAATTGTAAGGATGAGACGAGTGAAAGTTCTGCGTCGTCGAGTCAACACAGTGGAAGCGATAAGTGATAAAAATATGTCTAAGTAATGGTGGGGATCGGGTATTATCCGTGCTCGAGTGATTCTGATCGGTATAGGTATAGTCGGTGATCGATAAGTGAGGTGGGAGTGTGGTGAGACTGACCTGGTAGTAGACGGTGTCGGGTGTATTTGCGTCCGGGCGTCCAGGTGACGACGCCGGGCTGTCCCTCCTCGCACACGAGCGTGAGGGAGCGCTGGTAGGCTCCGAAGCTGGGGAACTCGTCGCCGTGGGGCCGCTGCTGTCCGGCGTCCAGTTGCAGAGCCGCCCCACGCCCGCCGCCGACCACCTCGCCCGAGCGCGTGCGCCGCACGCCCGCGTAGATCTCGATGCCCTGCATCAACACACCAACATTAATATACTCAGGGTTCTACACGCAAACTCAGGTCCCGACGAAGACTGCGTACCTTCTTTTTCTCAGCGCTCTTGTGCTGGTAGCGCCGACGGTGGTCGTTGGTGATGTTAGAAGGGGTGGTAGCGCGGGGGCACGGAGGGGGTCGTTGCCGCCCTCCACACCCGAAACGTGTACTTCTTGCCGCGCACCCGTTGATCTCGGGGATCAGCAGCCCGGTGATGTACCACGAGATGCCCCAGCCCACGTGACCTGAGACACAAACAAGTATACACACATACCACTTAATACAATGTGCATATTCAAATAATGTTACTCGAATATTATTATATTTTCATTTTGCTGACCTACATTTATTTATTTATTATTTGTAAAATACGATTATTAAACATCAATTACATTATTCAATTACCTATCACTACATAATATAAAAACAAAGTCGCTTTTTTCTGTCCCTGTTTTTTCTTGTTCGCTTAAATCTTTTAAAACTACGCAACGGATTTTGATGCGTTTTTTTTTAATAGATAGAGCAGGGTTTTCCAACCTTTTACTAGTGCGGACCCCTAGCGCCCACTTTATTATGATTAGCGAACCCCTATAAATAATACAAAAAATCTTTTATTTGCAAAAAAATCATGGATATATTACTTACATAAATTATTTTACTTTTTTTTATTTTCTTTGGACTGCCTCGGTGGCGTAGTTGTACTAGGGTACGGTTATAAAGCTGAGGTCTCGGGTTAAAATCCCGGGTTGGGCAAAGTTATATTTGAGTTTTCTATTCATTATCAGCCCAGTGTGTTGTGCCCGATATGGTGATAGGGTCGCCACCTATCACATCGTGGGACAGAACATACAAGGTGAAATGTGGGTGTCCTGGCACCTCTGCCTACCGCTTCTAGAAAAAGGCGTGAGTTTATGTATGTATGTAAATTATTGTAACATGCGATGGTTGATGTTGCCGTTTTGTGGCCAAAGTTGTAATATTTGGGTCATAGTTGCCTCAGTTGGAGCCTTAATTTGCTTCTAGTTGTAGTCTATTTCTGTATTTTAAAACCCTTTTCACTTAAATTTGTTGTGGGGAAAGGCGACAACTGCTTCTGCTTAATCATATTTAAAATTTGCCAAAAATTTGTTAAAGCATATTCTTTGAATGTTTCTCTTTAGTGTCAAATCGTAACTTATTTCAATTAATTGATTTTCCTGAACCGTTGTAAGGCCTATGACGTCTATAACATTGACACGGAATGGGTTCATTAAACCAATTCTCACCGCGGTCTGAATGTCGAAAATAATCTCGAAATGAAGACTTCAAAGCTCGCAGGTGCTCAACGATTACTTCCTGAGTCTCCTCTTGCAAACATAGCCCCGCCAGTTGATAGCAAAAATGACGAGAGAGTAGGAAAATGATCAAAATTACCTTCAGAAGAGTGATTTTGTTCATAAATCATTTTTTTTATTAAAAGTTTTTTTTGTTGTTGTCGTATTTTTTATGTTGTCTGCGGACCCCCTGAGAACGCTCCGCGGACCCCAGGGGTCACGGACCCAGGTTAGGAAACCCTGAGATAGAGTGATTCAATAGAAAGGTTTATATGTATAATCAATCCATTGAATAGTGGAGAAATATTGTTATTTTTTGAGGTTTCTAATGTAGTCGTTAATTATCAATATTTTTCCGCTTACATTGCAAACGCAGGCTGACCCCTACGAGATTTATCAAAATAATGTACTACATTATTTGTACACATTGAAAAGGTCTACAGAAAACTCCGCGATGGTATACAGTCTATTCCTTATGGATATCCCACAATAACATTTTTTTGTCATTTACTTTTTACGATAAATAATGGCTAATTTTCGAAGCGATCTTAACCAATACAGCATTAATCCTTATCCAATTAAATAGGCTTAAATATATTGTTGATTTAATCTATGTGGTCCTTTACAGCACAAGATTTAAATGAATATTTTCGAAGATATTACAGATTTAAAATTGCGGGACGTAGCGCTTGCGGCGGGTACTGGCCGGCGGGGCGGCGGCAGCGTGCCTATATAGGAATGTTTATATGTATAATAATAATACGTACATATTATTGTACAAAATCTATTTGTACCCGGGCGAAGCTGGGCCGGGCCGCTAGTTATAATATAAAGAACAAAACATAAAACTTAACAAATGTTAACGTACATTACAAACAACTTATACTAAAATAATAATATTCATTTTATATGTACCTATATAAATAATAGATAGCTTACTGAGAAATATAATTTTCGCTAAAATTAAGACAATTCCTAACAAGCGGCTTCCATTCGTCGTTGAAGATATCGAATTGCGGGTAAGCTTCCATGAAAGAAAGCATTTAGCTGATTAAGAACTCTTGGGACTGGCGACATGTGTCGTGCCACCGTACGACAAAACAGGCGTCGCAACAACTTGTGTCTTCTATTTCGAAGACAGTTGTTAGGAGTATAGATTGCATCAACTCACTGTGAGTATCCGGCGCATCGATCATACTAAGGCATATTTAATCATACAAATCAATTGGTCATAACTTCGTCTTGTCTCAAGCAAATTATAGCCTAGACATCCTAAAAGGTATTTGTAGGGTACATATATGGATAGTAGCCCGAGACAAATGTAAATAGAAATCGTAGAAAAGCCTTCTGTACCTTTTCTAGAACAAGAGAATATGTCTTTTCGTGCGGGTTCCATACGCATGAACTTGCCTCGAGCTTACTTCGTACCAATGTGCTATATAAAAGTTTAATGATTTGGGTGTCCTTGAAGTCCTGTGCATTCGTAAGACAAAACCGAGGCGCTTGAAGATTCCATAGAAACATCAATTATGTGATTGTGGAAAGTGAGACTTTGGTCGAAAGTGACTCCTAGATCTTTAATAAGCGTGGACTAGTAATAGCATACCGTTGATGTTGTAATCAAAGGTAATAGGATGCCGTTTGGAACCAAAAAACTTACGACGAAACATTTTATTAAATTAAATTCCATCTTATTTGACTACACTCCAGTTATAAACAGCGTCTATGTCAGCTGAAGAGCTATGCAGTCGGCTTCAGTATTGACGTTTTGTATAACTAATGACCATATTATTATGATCTCATCATGTGAATGTTAAAATATTATTCCTATCCTCGGCCAACATAGGTCGTAGACCCACCGAGTTTGGTACCTCGTACACCGTCTTGGTGAGGGCTACAAATTGACCCGCCGCCAGAAAATCCCAAATTACGCAAAAAATTACCCCCCCAAAAAAAAATATTTTACCTCCAAAAAATTAATTTAAGTTAGCCTCCCCCGAAAACCATTCCTCCCCCCCCCCCCCCTCCCTTACCCCCACCACCGAAAATTTACCTCACCCCCCCCCCAATCCGATCTCGGCTAAGATAGATCGTAGACCCACCGAGTTTGGTATCTTTGAACCGTGCTCGGTGAGCTCTACAGATTGCCCCACCAATCCCCAAAGTTCCTCCCTCTCCTCCCTAAAATATTTGTCCAGGCATAACTCCGTCATTTCTTAAAGTAAACCCCCCGTGTTTGGAGTCAGAGGAATCGTCTTGACGAGCTCGACAATCGAGAGCAGGCAAAATACGATTTTTCTTAGTGACGTGACAACGTCTGTAAATTAGTTGCGGCTGGGAGTCACTTATGAAAAAGTGTAACGCCCGGTAAACGTAACGGTGCGCGCGCGCAGCACTAGAGAATTAGGCGCATTGAATCGGCGCATGCTGTGTCTCTGTCTTGTCTTTCTCGAACGTTCTTGGCGTTGGAAAAACAAGAAAGCGTCACAATACAAGTCACACGTGTGGTTAAAGTATCGTCAGCTGTGTCGGTAGTGAAAAATATGGAGTGCTTAGATTCGTCATTACATGTACAATGTTTAGTAAACAAATATATTTCTGATAGTTAAAATTGTGCAATTCTTATTTTCATTCAATTCCTTGTTCCTATTTGTGCAATTTAATTATATTCATATCAATAAATATTCTAACGCGAGAAAAAGACGTTGTCACGTAAAAATCTTCGCCCGTAAAACCGACTTTACAGGCAACCATTTTTTTTTATTTATTTTTCAAAAAAGTACGTTTAAAATGTTCGAAAACGGCCAAACTCAAATTATTTATTTAAACATACAAATACGTAGTACAGACGGACTTAATGCCTAAGGGCCTTCTCTACCAGCCAACTTAAGGTATTATCAGTAAAAATAGTACTAGATAGCTACTACTATATGTGTGGACGGGAACACTAGTGAGTATTAAGCTGAATGATGTACCTGTGATGGCTGTGTATCCGTGCTTGCCGCCGGTGGGTCCATCTGCGCGTAGAACACGCCCGTCTGGCGGCCTCGTAGCACTGTATGGCGGGGATCTCCCACGCCGCCGCGCGCGGCACCGGCTGCGGCGCCGCCACCGGCCGGTGGCTGAGACTCCGACAACTGAGAGCATCACGCACTTCACACATACTGTAAGCTTACTACACTAAATATTGTTGGAAAAGCCGAAAAAAAATTTTGAA
The DNA here is from genome assembly GCA_009982885.2 of Hyles vespertilio. Classification (NCBI taxonomy): domain Eukaryota; kingdom Metazoa; phylum Arthropoda; class Insecta; order Lepidoptera; family Sphingidae; genus Hyles; species Hyles vespertilio. The sequence goes on along the minus strand of WUWR02000013.1, from coordinate 88,099 downwards.
CAATTGTAGAGGTGCAGTAAGGGGGTTACAATACGTATCTGTTGGTTAGACCCTGGTCATAAAACGAGAGGTCGTGGGTTCGATTCGGACTCATGTTTTGTGTGATCCAAATTTAGTTATTTCGAGTCTGGATGTAAGTGATACCGAAAAGACTATCGTGGTCTCTGATACCCATGATACAAAAATAGATCTTAGAGTGAGGTCAGGACTATGTATGTGACTGTTGGGTGTATTTATTTAATTATTTACTTAAAATACGTCAAGTATTTAAACCTGCTTCAAATACATAAAACAAAGTAGTAATATAATCTAGTACTGACAGGTTGTACAGATGGCGCTGCGGTGCTGGCAGCTGGTTGCGCTTGCTGCAGGTTGTGTTCCTCCTCAGTCTCGGGCATGGGCAGTTCCAGCGCGGCGGGCGACCGAACTCTATGAACACGTCCTCCTGCGGACAAACAAACGACATCATATCACGTCATTTTCACGCTTCAACTATTGTCAGTAGTGAAACTCATACAATTACATTCGATTCTAATGTATTTTTTATTCTAGTAAAATTTGTTTATGACTTTAAGGCCCGGCGCCCATTATCGGCATCGGCAAGGAAAAGGATCCTTCGGCATCCTACATGCAAGCGCACACTATCGGCAATTATGCTTTGGCATGCTGTAAAGTTCTTAGGGATGACGAGGCGTCCTTAAGGATGCTGGATGCCGCACCGTCCTGTAGCTTGCCGAAGCGTCCTCAATATCGTATTTTTCTTCATAACAGTCTCAGAGTTGTTACAAGCTAGTTGTCTGAATTGTATTGTTAGTGTTAAGGTTTGGTACCACCGATCTCAAGGGGGGCAGCACTTTCCATACATGAAAATTTTACTATAGAGTTGTTACTCTTCTTCATTATACTTATAGAGCCACAAAGTTATCTGGCCCGGTGGCCAAAAGTGGAAACAAAGACATCATTTGGAATTAACAATTTACCTGCCACTCACTGACATAACCGCCATTGGTTGTTTACTCAATGTATTTATGTTTCCTGCATTATTAAAAATTTGTGAAAAATGCCGAAACTTTAAAAAGTGATGCTAGGAACGTTAGACTCCAGGTATTCAATTTTTACGAAGGAAGATAAGCGTCTTCAGACACCAATAATACCCTTCGAAAAAAATTATCAACGTGTAGCCTGCCACCACAGCCTTGTGTTGTCAGCTTTTCAAATAAATTCCACGTAAACCAGAATTTTGTAACGTACTAGTAAAATAGGTGTAAGCACATATCATAAACTAAAATGTATCTTTACGTCCGTGGTGGCCTGTTGGTAATGGACCTAACGCGGGCTGCCAACATGTTCACGGTGGTCGTGGGCTCGATCCCAGGTCACAAATCTGACTTTTCGGAGTCATGCGTGTATTGATAGTCAATAAATACGAACTAAAACGGTGGAGGAATACATAGTGAGAAAACCTGCATACCATAGCGATTTATAAGAATATCTATGGTATGTAAGTCCACCAGCCACATTAGGCAGCATGGTGGACTATATGGCCTATGATATGGCCTAACCACCCTCAATAGCACTCTCGATTGTAGAATAGGGCAGTTCCCAACAGTGGGACATATAGTATATGAGCTGATTAGATACACTTGTTAAGGGTGTGGGAGCGATTTGTTAGAAATCTTGGAAGGAAAATACATGCAAATAAAAACTGGTCCACTCATTTTCCTGACACTATTGATCGAATTGAAAAATCTTACTTCACCCACTTTAGTGCTATATGTATTTTTAATGGCAACACCAAATTCGACAACAGGCGACTCTCTCACCGGGTCAGATAAGTTTGGGGGACTATACTTTACTCTTTGGTGTTGTGTGAGTCAAATGGATGCAAATGGCGGATGCCTCCCCCTCGCCCGCAGGGCAAACTATCCCCCGAGTGTTGCCCCTCGGCGCCGGTGGCGTACCGAAGGTTGCCGAAGGATGCCGAAGCATCCGAAGCATTCTCAAGGCTGCCGATACACCAGCCTCAAGCATACCGAAGCGGTATTTTATTATTACGACCACATATCACGGAAATTTCTACTTTATTGCCATTATGTTATAGTACATAGCTATTTGCCACCTAAATCCTCAGTCGTACCGATGCCGATAATGGGCGCCGGGCCTTAATTAACCGTTACGGAAAAAGGCCCAAGATTGCACAAATGTTTACCAACTACTGGAATATTCGTATCTCAGCGCTAAACGCTTCCAAATGTTGGAGTTGGAGCACTTAAAGGTGAGTTTAATTCCACGTAATGTTCGAATGAAAACGAAGCAAACACGGCTTTATGAAATTCTTGCGTCGGAATGGAAAGCAAAAATTAATTAGAGTTGGCAGCGAGGGAGCAGCTACTGGAACTATTCCTGCGACTACTCGAGTGTTTGTGGAGAACTGCGCGGCGAGCTCGAGCGCGCAGTCATACACCACGCAGCAACATAAACTAATGAAATAAACGAGCTGAGGGATTGATACCCTCGTGACACCAAGCATTGTTCAATAATTATAACAGTAATGCCCAAATACTGGAAAGCCAATTAACTTTTAACTCCGGTTAACTAGCTCTAATGCCCTGTTAAATTAATTCAGTTAAATATAACTACGATTAAACCACTTAAGAATTAAATATTTAACGGGGCATTAATTAATCATCCAATTCGTATTCTCGAAAGCAACTTAAGAGTTTGACAGCTGTCAAACAGTCTAATTTCTAGTTTTAAGCGGCCGTCGTCTTAAGTCCGCCTGTGACCACTCTTAACTTTTTCAATTCTACATATTATTTACTAAAATGTGTCTCGCGACATTTTCATCGCTGTCTGATGGCGATACAGCTTCGTCAAGGCGAGTCAATCAAGAAAAATTCAATGCTTTCGACAAATACAAAGAAGAAAAAATTCAAACAAAGTGAGGTTCCGCGCCTGAAGAAAGAAATTGTTCTGCATCTTTGTTCCTTGCTTGGAGACGATAGAACCAACTACAAATAGAAGTCGAGTAATAAAAAACTTGCGACCAACTGTTACTTGCATTACCTATGATATTCTGCGACAGGCAGAATATGTCTCCAATAACCAGAAGGTTATTGGATCATTTAGAGTGTCCCTTTATACTGTACATAATATATTATTAATCATAGAATAGATCAATATAGTATGCACAATATAAGGCACACTCTAAATTATTTCTACACAATAATTTATATATGTATGCTTCTTGGAATCAAAATATTTAGCAGGTAATTGGCTCTTCCCCAGCCCACTGGTACCCCATATAACCAAGCTCTCTGAATAGTTGTAGGGCTAAATAAATTGTTTTATTTTTTAAATTAATCATTCTATGATTTGTACTGATTGTAGCTATTCAGTATATACTGGAACAATGTTCAACCACAATAATAGTTTCCTATAAAGAATCCAATTTTATAAATATATTTTTCAATTCATATAAAATAATCTGTAGTTTGATATAAGAATATTTGTTAGAGCTCTAGTTTTAATTATCTTGTTTTTAGGAGGAGCACAAGCAGAAACAGAAAAGGCTAATTTTCTATAAAAGTGCAAGCAGTCTGCGACCCTAACTTGAGGATAAGAACATTATAGGCCGATGGCCAGTCTCGACGCTGATAGCACATTTTCAATGATTCTCCTTTATCCCTTTGACTGTCGTAAGCGACGCCTACTGACCTTGATTCAAAAATAGCCCCTATCAATAACGTTAGGTGCTTTTTTGCTTGAAATCGATGAGCCGTATTAATATAGACCCTATTTCAATGACATTAGGTTGCTTATTGCTTGAAATCCGAAGGAACCGTGTTTCCGGTTCGACGGTTGAGGGGTTAAGTGCTGTCTTGAAAAGGGGAGGCTGAAGAAGCTTACAATCAATCCATCCATCCATCCATCAGCCAAAAGGAAGTCCACTGCTGACATAGGCCTCCCCCAATGATTTCCACAGGAGACCTGTTGGAGGCAGCCTGCATCCAGCGACGTCCCGCGACCTTTACAAGGTCGTCGGACCATCTTGTGGGTGGACGTCCTACGCTTGCGCTTTCCGATACGCGGGCCTCCAGTCGAGCACTTTCCGACCCCATCGGTCATCAGATCTCCGCGCTATGTGCCCTGCCCATTGCCACTTCAACTTGCTAATCCAGTGGGCTATGTCGGTTATTTTAGTTCTCCTACGGATCTCCTCATTTCTGATTCGATCTCGTAGGGAAACCCCGAGCATAGCCCTCTCCATAGCTTGTTGAGTGACTTTGAGCTTCCTAATAGGCCCATAGTGAGAGGCCACGTTTCGGTGCCGTAAAGTCATCACTGGCAACACACAACTATCGAAGACTTTCGATTTAAGGCACTGAGGTATTTTGGACGAGAAGACGTCGCGTAGTTTCCCGAACGCTGCCCAACCGAGTTGGATTCGACGATTGACCTCCTCTCGAAGTTGGACCTGCCTAACCCGGACCACTTTGTCCTAAATAGGACATATTCGTCAACAACTTCAGAGTCGAGCCCCCACACGATGGGGGTGGGCACAACATGGACATCGACATGATCTTCGTTTTGTCCATGTTCATTTTAAGACCCATCTGTTGGGAAGACCCGATTGAGGTCTTCGAGATAGTTCTAAGGTCTTCCAGCGATTCTGCCAAGACTACAATATCGTCGGCAACCGAAGGTGAGTGATATACTCGCCGTTGATGTTGATGCCGAATCATTCCATTGCAAGAGCTTGAAGGCATTTTCCAGCGCGGCAGTGAACAGTTTCGGAGATATGACATCTCCCTGTCTCACGCCTCTCTGTAGTGGAATAGCCTTCGTACTCTGATCTTGTACTCGGGACCGACATGGTGGCTTTGTTGTATATACACTTCAACACTTCGATGTACCGATAGTCGATATGGCTCCGCTGGGAGACTGTAGCACAGCCCAAGTCGCGATCGAATCAAAGGCTTTCTCATAGTCCACAACGCCAAACAAAGCGGCAATGTTATATTCCTCGGTTTTTTGTATAACTTGCCGAAGCGTATGGATGTGGTCTATGGTACTAAAGCCTTTTCGGAAACCGGCTTGTTCGGGAGGCTGGAAGTCATCAAACCTGCGGTTCGAGGACGATTTGTGATTGACCCTCGAAAACAACTTATAGACATGGCTCAGGAGCGAGATGGGCCTGTAGTTCTTCAGCAAAGTGTTATCACCTTTTTTGAAGAACAGTACCACCACGCTCCTGCTCCATGCCTCTGGCGTTGAGCCCTCGAGGAGAACGGAATTGAAGAGCCTCTGAAGGACTTTCAGTACCGGCGTTCCGCCCGCTTTCAGAAGCTCTGAAGTTATTCCGTCCTCGCCCGGCGCCTTGTTGTTTTTAAGTTGCTTCAGGGTCATTTCAATCTCACACAGGCTGATGTCCGGGATATCATCGCTAAAGTGTCGGATCAACTCGGCTCTCGGGTCTTCGGCCGAGCTAACAGCAGGTTGGGCAACCGAAGTGTAAGCTGTCCGTAGAACCTCTGGATCTCTCTTAATACCTCTGCCCTCGTCGATACCACGCGGCCGTCGTCCGTCTTCAGCCTAAACAACTGGCTTTGCCCAATAGACAAGTCTCTTGCAAACACTTTGGAGCCTCCGTTCCGCTCAATTGTCTCCTTAATGCTCACAGTATTGTGAGCACGGACATCGTGTCGCAAGGACTTCCAGATGTGTCTATTGAGCCGCCGATATGCTTCGGCGTCAACGGAAGACTGCAGCGCTAAAGATCGACGTTCGGCCATGAGGTCAAGAGTGTGGATCGAGAGTTTTTGTGGTCTATCTCTACGGCGAGGTCTAAAATACTTAGATCCCACCGTATGGACAGCTTCTACCAAACCGCTGTTTAGCTCGTCCACTGCAAGGTTTTCTCCTAGACAATCAAAGCGATTTGTCAGCTCGAGTTGAAAGCTCTCGGGGTTTTGGATATGGGCGCGAGTAGGTCGGAGCGAAGATTTCATCAAGCGACGCCTTTCCGATTGGACATTGATATTCAGTGTGCCCCTAACCATTCTGTGATCACTGCCGGTTTTCACCCTGTTGATCACAGAGACATCTCTGAATATCCGTCTATTCGTCGTCAAGATGAAATCTATCTCGTTTCTCGTAGAACCGTCAGGACTCAGCCAGGTCCATTTCCTGTGAGACGGCTTCTGGAAAAAAGAGTTCATCGCAAAGAGTCCCTCTTTCTCCAGAAAGTCGGCCAGCCTCTGACCCCTGAGGTTCGTTGCCCATGTCCAAATTGCCCCACTTTCAACTCTGCATCGCTTCCCTTGCCAACTTTGCGTTGAAGTCTCCCATAACAACATTGATGTAGGTTTTGGAAGTATGTATGGCCCCCGACTTATGTCCTCATACATTTCCTCCACTTCTTCATCTGGGTGTGTCAGAGGTCGGCGCGTATACCTGTATGACCTTACAATGAATATCTTTTAGATATTCTGAGTATACGGTATACTACCCTGCTCGACACACTTTCGATGGATACGATGTTGTTGATGAGAGACTTGTGGACGAGAAATCCGAACCCTCCCTAGGGACTGTTGGTCGTCCCCCCGGTAGAAGAGCAGGTTACCAGACTTCAGGGTTATCGTATCCTCCCCGATTCTTCGGACTTCCGATAACCCCAGAATGGTCCCCAGTGTAACCTGCTCAATTCTTCTTCCAGTTCGACACTCTTCTCGTCTGTCCTCAACGTGCGTATGTTGTGTGTTTACCAGGGCCAGTCGTCGTCGGGGGTGGTAGCCGGGGCCAACCCGGGGATTCTTAGCACCCCCTGCCCCACCGTACAATCAATACCCTATTAAAATAAGAAACCCGTGGAGAAGGTCTTTAGTTTTAAAACAAAGATTTCCTTGTCTCCAAGTTAGACTATAAGTTTTTGAAAATTTGCTTACTATTATAGAGGCATGTGCTGTTACATAATATAGCATGTTCCCAAAATTATCATATATTGGAGATTGATCTTTCTGAATCATTTCCAACAGCTCCAAATAGTATAACCAATGAAAATGTAACAAGGAATAATATCATAAAATACATATTTTACACCGTACAGTGCATTTTGTTGAATTACCATAGAATTAATACAAATAAAAATGAGTTAGTTTATTGTAGTATATTTATTTTAATAACATCATTAGTACATATTATAATTTTTACTTATCTACATTTCTTTAGATCTGTCTTACATTTATATATATTCCTTTATAACACAAAATAATAACAATTATTTTAACATTAATTTAAAACTAAATTAATGAATGTACTATTAAAATGTACAATAGAAATATAATATTACATTTTTTACTATGAAATAGGTGAAATAAACAATTTATATTATGTATTACATATTAGTTAAACGCTGGATGCAGGCCGCTTCCAACAGGTCATTGTGGAGATCCTTGGGGGAGGCCTATGTTCTGCAGTGGACTTCCTGTGGCTGATATGATGATGATTATATTAGTTAAAATTCATAACATTCTTCAACTTTGACTTAAAACACTGTTTTCTGATGCAATTTTTTCTTCCTTTACACAATTTGTCTCATTCTTTTTTGTATATTTCTATATTACATACTCATTTCAAAAGGATGTGTATTGTCCAATGATTTGCTGTATGTATGATTTCTATAGCATTACCTGCAAAAGTTTTTAAGTTAAATATATCATAATATTATATCTCTCTTTTTATTTTATATATATATTATTGAGCTTACTTATTAAGTTTAGAGATGATGTACATGGCACTATATCTATGAGCCATATTTCTTGAAAGGTCTTATTATATACACATTGAATATTTATGTACTCTACTCCAGCTCCTGAAACAAAGGATTATATATAGTTATACACATTGTACCATACTTTATTTTCCATATTTATTTCATAATACTACTATATGAGGTGGAGATAATAATTATATAGGAGGTATATGAGAGAGGCCTATAGGTACCCAGCAATGGGATCTACAGGCTGTAGATGACGATGATGATTTAAAATGAGCGAATATTCGATTCATATTATATATTAATAGTTAATGATCATATAAATATGTTAAACCTTAGAGGAATACGTGTATACTTACCTGTTTATATATCCAGCACAGCTTCTTTCTCATATCGTATTTATTTACGTAGTCTTCTCCGTTTGGTACTTAACTAGTTCTGCAGCCGTTGTTTGGTATTTTATATACCTATTTATTAAAAAAGATATTCCAAAAACTAACTTTCAAACCGAGTGCAATTGTAAACAATAAATAATAAAAACAAACATCATATTTTTTAATCAACTCGCTTTGGATATAGGGACATAAGTTTTTTCGCCCACATGATTTTATCAACCGATTTTTTTAAATAGTAACTTGGCAATATTTAATATACCTTTAAACATAATCGTAACATACGTAAAAACGTGTCAATGATTCCTCAGATTAAATATAAAGGGTTAAATTTCCAATTTTGAGTAATCATGTATGAAGAATATTGCGTCAAATGAAACGTTTATATTTATACAATAAAAATTGTAACTGAAAACAAACTTTTCGTTAATCTGTGGAAATTTAACTGGATGTTTGCTGAGTAGACCGATTTATGAGCTAAATGGCTATCCAGTATTTCATTTCAAAATTTAACGGAACTTCAAAATAACGGCCTATCTAATGAGTCCGGTGGCTGAGTAGCTATCCAGTATTTGGGGGTAAGTTACATTATTAATGTTTATGGACAGACGAGCAATCAAGCGACCTGCTCTCTCATCATTATAGTCTGCTTGTGTCGTCCACTCAAAATAAATTTTTTTATCTGTGACCAAAAGTCCCCAGATTTTTGGTAATGAGTGACGAGACGAGATCATACCATTCACATAAACAAAAACATAAAAGAAGTACCTTATACCTAGTCAGGTCATAAATTCTGTCACATGTTTAATATAAAATAATTGAAACAAGTTTATTCATTATGTAACCATTTATATACCAAAATGAACTTAATAAAACATAGATTCTTATGACACTAAAGTTTATTCAAAATGACCTCCGTGATTTTGAATACAGGCCTCCAATCTCGCCAGTGCCAGTTGACAAGCCAGTTGTCAATATCAGCGGCTGCCTTAATCAAGGATGCCTTGAGTGACTCCAAATTGGGATGAGGCTTTAAGCACGCTTTTCCTCCAAGTGTTGTCATATCTTGTAATCTAACGGATTCAAATCTGGTCTGGAGGAGGGCCAGTCTTCGTGCCGGATGAAGTCGATTTTACGCGCCGCCAGCCAGTCTTGTGTGCTCTTCGCTCTATGAGCTGGCGCCGAATCTTGTTGGAATACCCAGTGCCTGTTATTGAACATGGTATGGGAAACAGGTTTCACAAGGTTCGTCAGGACTGTATTTTGATACACAACTGCATTCGTTTTTACACCTTTCTCACAAAAATGTACCTCTGTTAAGCCCCAATAAGAAACTCCCAACCATACCATGAGTGAGGATGGAAAATGACCTCGTTAGACACGCGGAATACGGTTGCTCGCTTCTTCACTACAGTGTGCGTACACCTTATCATTTTGTTTGTTGTAGCTCTCTTCTACGGTAAAATTTTTTTCATCTGAAAAAAGAATTTCCCGATATTTTTTTCCCGCGTACCGCTTCAACAAAGCGCGGCATCTCTTCAGTCTCAGGTCTATTAGACGAGCATTCAAAGATGTCCTGTTTGTCTTCGATATGCTCGAAGCCCTAAGTCTTCATTTAACACCCTTTTCACCGTGGTTCTGCTTAACCCCATCTGAAGGGCCAACATTTTCTGCTTACGTTTGAGGTTTCTTTGAATTCGCGCCTTCACAGCTTTTATCACTGCTGGAGTCCTAACAGACCGAGGGCGACCACTTTTTGACCTGTCATCTACATTAGAGTCTTCATTGTATCGTTTGATGGTACGATAAACGAATCTTTTGGTTATATTCAAATTTTGTAGTATGTCAAAATTTGAATTGGCGCGTAAACGCAACGATGCAACGCAATAACTGCAACATGGTCTTCTTTAAGCGTCCACTCCATATTTAAAAATGAGTAAATTCTAAAAAGTGTACAACAACAATTCGAAATTCGAATACAATAAACTTTTTTGTGGCCAGCATTCTAAAGAAAAGTTTTTACTGTGTGATACACAATACTTATGACCTGACTGTGTAAAGGTGGAAAATAAATTTTAAATGTACTATACACAAATGATACGTAATGAGGGTATAAATACAATTTTAAACAAACACTCCCTAACAAAACGCTACAAATAAGACGGAGCGAACTGCACAGAACTTATACATCGTTTATTGTAGTGCCAAGTTGTGTAGGAATAAGTTTGATGGGAAGGCTGCATGTGTATTCACATGACTGGAACACACCACACTTCATCTATACCAGTTTCTCACGTAACATTAATATACTCCTGGAGCGATTCTAGCTAATTGGCCAATATTTTTCGTCAAGGTAAATCACTATGGATCATTGAGATAATATACTAGAGGGGACACTGCAAATAAAATGTTTGTAACAAAATGAAGGGTACATTCTATTTCTGTCTCTGTCACGCCTACGAAGTAACATTATCCTCCTCTCGCTTCACTGTGTACCCGTGTGCACGCACCATACGCAGAGATTTTGTTCCTGATGTGCGCTCTAGTATAATACTTCAATGCTATGGATAAAGCAATATTCCCGAAAATCTAGACGTCCAAGATATCCCAAAGACTAAACTCCTTAAAATTTAATACATAGTACAACATGATGGATGTTCTAGTGGGATGGTGACTACTTACCATCTGATAACCGCTTGGTTTTTGTCAGGCTATTCCATAAAAAATGGCACGAGCGAAATATGGCGAGTGTTATTGTATGTATTATGAGTTCACTGTTCACCTTGTTATAGTGCGCGTGGTAGGAGACCTCTCCGTGCGAGTTGAGCGGCCCGATGGCCCAGATGACGGGCTGGCTGGCGTTGGGGAGCACGGGCAGGTCGAGCTGGTCGGCGGCGCGCAGCGGACGCTGGTACGTCACGATCGAGTAGCGGTTCACCAGCGCCGCGTTCAACAGCCGCACCGAGTTCGTGCCCTCCTACACACATGCATACAGTCATCATTAAAGGCCAATTATATTGATTAAGGAATGGATTGTTTAACTTAAATGTTGAAAAACTTTTGCTGAGTCCACGAAATGTATTTATAATTCGATTCTAATTAACCAAATCCTTATGTATTGGTACTTGTATTCTTTGAGAAATAAATGTATCTCAAACCTCAACAGATATACTGAGAGAGCGTATAGATATAAGTTGTGTTTAATGAAACATGAAAGATGTTATGAGAGAATATACGTAAAAAGCAACGATGCCAGGTTTCACGCGCTTGCATCCTCATAAAAAGATGTAGACGCAAAGTAAATATACATAATTAGTATTACTTAGCTCAGTTTTACTTACTACTACGTAACTTAGCAGTTTATTAACTTTTATGACATTACCAATAATGCATTTCATTTCATACTTGTAAATGTACGTCGCAGATTATTATGACACAACATGAGTAAGATTAAGCCAGACAAAGTATACATATACAGATTACGAAGTGAAGACAGGGCCCTCAACATCACTGACACACAGAGTGCGCGGCGCCTGCCTCGCGGCCATCACGACACTCTTTATTATATTACCGGGAAATGAGCTCCCTAACGCGATCAGGCGCAGCATCCGCCGCCCGCCACCCCCGCACCGCCGAGCTAACACACTTACCCGACGACACCGTGGTAAACTGTTTACAATTTGCACTGCCATCGACACTACTCACGACCGAAATTAATAAACGATCTTCATCGCTAGCTAAGGAGCGGCACATAAATTAAATTAAATTTGTTTATTGGTCATGTATTCATGAAAATAGCAGAGGTAAAAGTTGTATGTCATTATCGAGTAAAATGGGGAACGTTATTCTCTGCCTACCCCTACGAGATACAGGTGTGATGTTTATGTATGTATGTTATAGTGTGCAGTACTGACGACGAGTCGTCGGTCGGGGCAGGCGCCGTGCGTGCCGGCGCACTGGCTCTTGGCGTCGAGGTAGTAGTCGTCGGCGCGGCCGCGCAGCGTGGTGTGGTTCACCGCCGCCACCGCCACGTCGCCGCCCCCATCTGCGACTTGCGCGGGTGACCAGAGATGCCGAACGACATGTAGTCGCCGTCCTCTGCACATATACATACATTGTTAGTACCAGAACTTGCCGCTAGATAGAGACAAATAAAAATACTGCGACAAAATAATTATATTAAAGTCTATGTTCATCCCACTGATCAAGTCTCGTCTATAAATAAGAGGTATAGCCATAGTCCATCACTGTAATCTAAAACTTCGACATGGCATAAAGGATTTTAAAGAAATATTGGCATGCAAGTATCAATATTCATATTCAAGTGCCAATAATCACTTCATCATAGTACTTTATTATTATTTTTATTAAGCTATAAAAGCGTAGTCTCCTCACACAGGCATTCCTATACCTAAAAGGAGGCTACCACACCCAGTTAATGAGATTAAATGTTTGTAAAAGTAATAAAGATATTTTTATTTTTAATACTGGACATAACACTGAAAGCACGTGTAAAATTACATCTAATAAAATAATAATTAAATCTTTTTTTATTTCATACTATGTTTCTTGATTTATTTGTTTCATGCATATGAATATTTAGTTTTCGTATGTAACGTGTTTGTAAATAACAAGTTGATAAAATTAAGCAATAATTTGAATAATGCTAAATCGTACATAACGTGTATTAAAACAAGTTTAATTAAGTAGACAATGAATTATAATTTAAATAACGTTGAGTATAAGTTGTAACCAAATGTACACGGGATATTATGAAGTTGGAAGATCTTATTTATCAAAATACAAATAATTACTATTTATTAAATCTAAATCTCAACAAAATATTAAACACATTTGATACAAGTATTGAGTAGAGCGCTGAGCTAAGAGTTTCAATCTCGCAGTAGTTGTAGCCGCGTGTCATTACAGTTGTTCGATATCGCTTGCACAGAGCCCTGCGCTCGCTAGCGACTACTCGCTGCACCGAACCGAGCTGTAGCCACAACTCACCAACACTGATCAATCTTCGTCGCTTCCTCGTGTTGGTGTTGAAGAGAACTGCTCTAATTTAATTTATAACGGTTGGCGATTGCAAATTAATTGATTGCACTTTTTGCTGTCTGAGCATCAGAGTGATGTATACAGATAGCTAGTTGTACATTTTAAACAACTGGTAATCCGATGCAATTATATGAATAACTAGATGTATAATCATAATTCCTGTCTTCCGGCATCTACAGCACGCAAAACAGAACCACCGAAACCACAACTAAGTACGGTCTCGTCTATCACGAAGTATTTTACTAAGAACTAACAGGAGTAATGAATAATGGTGGTAGCAACGTGATAGTAGCACTGGGACATGTGCTTTCAACAGGTCAGTGTGGAGATTAATGTAATAGGCCTATGTTCAGCAGAGGACTTTCTGTGATTGAAGAAAATGAGAAAGAGAGTGGTAGTGGTGAGGGTACGCACCGAGCCTGGCGACGAGCTGCACCACGATGCTGTCGCCCGCCACCGCCCAGCGCGCCTCGAACGCCAGCTCGTCCAGCAACACCTCGCAGTTCAACTTTGACTGCAATATAAACAATACACATTTAACGTGCGGTAGGGCAACACCTTACTGGTCTGGTACGAATGAACCAATGCGATTTTATGACTACTATCTCATATAATCCCCGCATTTACTGTCGAAAATAAATATAAGAGTTCCCTATAAGAATGTCAGACGACCCGTGTGCCTATGTACTCCACAAAGTACAACTAATTATAGACAGAATGCATTCTTCATCAGAGCAACAAAATATATTAACGCTGCAATAGATCTCTTAGACCTTGATTTATTTTACACAAAACCGCATATTTTTAAAATACATTAGCGAATCATTGGTTCTCTGATTGTTACATCCGCGAGCCGTATTGCGTGAACGTACATAGATCCTGATTGGTCATTTTTATATTTAGTATTTTAATTCGTGCTTTAGACTTAATTGGTTTTATTAAGTGTATGATCGGTAATTTTGATTGTAAATTGTAATCTCGATTTTCTTTTTCTTTTTTTTTGTGATGTTTTTTTTTCCAATTTTCTTTATTATTAATGTACATACCTATGTAAATTACCGTGTAATGTTGGAACTAGGGCATTTTCTGTATATATTTTATATGTATATTTAACTGTGGAATCATATAATTGGTGCTTTGTTTTTGTTTTGGAGTATATTTCTTAACACTGTTTGTTCCCAAATAAAATAAAATAAAATAAAATAAATAAATAAAATAATTAAACTAATGCAACGCCAGGCGATTGTGTTTTGTTCGGTGAGTGAAATTTACAGGATAATTAATAGTACCTTTGTTTGCTCTCATCTCTCGGTTATTGAAGAAGTTGTGTTTTAAACCCCGTACTTGAAAATGTTCATGAGCGTTGGTAATCAGTCTTAAAATAGTAAAATGAGTACATACCGTGTCAAAAATGCACATGCAAACGTTTTATAGCTCCAACCTACTTGATTCATATACAGAGTCTATAAATCTCTATTGTCTTTATGAGCGGAAAGCAATCGTACATTGTGTTGCACTATTGTCCATCGTTTATATAACAATTAAAATTACATCGCATTGAGAGTGCTGTCTGACTAATACTACATAATTACTGGAAATCTTGTAATTTATGTTAATTATGCACATTACTCGTAATTGTCAAAACATTTTCACATTCAATTGACTAATAACGGCACAAACATTATGCACGCAACATTTTCTCAGTAACTTCACAGAATAGGTTATTGTAATGTCTAATTGGTAATCATGTGCTGACATAGCCACTGATATAAACTGAAGGCGCAGTGTTGATAAGCCTCCTTTTGCACGTAATGCAGGTATTACTCTGTCTAAGATTGGAAGTTAAAAGAAAGAAGCTCAACGGAGGATCGATCCCGAAACCAAACCATACGAATTCTAATATAAATGTGCGAGTCGACAACCTTTAGAATATTGGTCTAACATAGGGACTTCTCTTTAGAAATATTTTTTTATATATTTAGAAAGCCAATAATAATCAATAAGATCAAAGTATTTCCATGGCAATAGCGTGAAACGTGACGTCTATAACAAGTGAACTGGGTTTTGACAAGAACAGACCGTTTAGACCAATGGTGAAGATGTGGGGCGGTGCTCGTTAAAAGTTGTGCCGGGTGCGAGGCGCGGATGTGCAGACACGCGGATATGCGGATATGCAACTTGTCGCCGCTATTCGATACCCGTCAAGTTCGCACATCAAGCTTGCATGCACTTGCCACCCGGTTCCTGCCTCGACACAATGTAACTATAATAATAATATAGCCTTTTATTCAGATCACTTTAGTACATTGCATTTGTTATGCTAACATGAAATTCTATGCTTTAAAGATTATGCTTAAATTAGTGTTATATCTGTTGTTTGGTTATCTTTCCTAGATCTGTTTGCCAGTCGGCAAAGGCCTCCTCCAACCTTTTCCATTCCTTTCTTTCTTGAGCCACTCTGTTCCATGTGACTCCTGCAACTTGTCTAACGTCATCGTCCCACATTTTCTGTGGTCGGCCTCTTTTCCTTTTGCCTTCCCTTGGGTACCACTATGTCACCCTTTTGCTCCATTTGTCGTGTCCTCTTACCAGGTGACCAGCCCATCGCCATTTGAGTCTTTTGATTTTGCTTATTACATCGGTAGTTTTTGTTTTGTTTCTAATGACGATTTTTTTAACTCTGTCGGACTTTTAATGTTTAGCATGCTCCTTTCCATTGCATACTGGCAAGTTGCTAATTTGTTTGAGGTGGCTTGGTTTAAGGACCATGACTGACACCTGTATGTACAGGTAGTACGCAGGTGTTAAAACAGTTTGCTTTTTAGGTTAATTTGGAGCTCTTTATCCTTCATAGCCTCTTTTAAACTCCAGTATCTCTTCTAGCCATTTGTAACTCTTCTGTCCACTTCCTTCTGCATAGGATCTTTTGGGTTATGAGCTGCCCTAGATATACGTACTCGTCTGTATAGTTGATTTCGGTGTTTCCTAAATCTATTGTATGTTTGTGCCCGTTTGTCATCACCCTAGTTTTTTCCGGATTCATGGCCAAGCCTACACTCTCACTTTCTCGACACAATGTAACTACTGGGATTTAATTATACCGCGGGCTCGTGAGTAACTCGTCATGCAGGCTCTCCTACCTTGTCATGTGAAACGGATTAAAGTTGCCTTGCCCGTATTGTACACAATTCAATAACTTATACCCTATTTATGATTTGATATAAATGCTATTTATATTTCACAATTCTATTAAATAGAGCACAATACAAACTATCCGTGGTCCTTATTCAAAATATGGTCTTTACAACCATTTTAGCATTTACGTCACTCTTAAAAAATCTTCATTCTAAGGATCCCTATAATCGAGAAAGTTGCCACCAATTGTAACATACGGAACAGAAACTAGTTAAATTTAATAAATAAGCAATTTTTGTTAAAATTTATCAAGAACGAAGCAATAATTGGACAAATAAAACAAATCGTCATATGTTAAGCTTTATTTATATGAGTATTTAATATATTTTATACAACAACGATGAGTATTAAAGTAAAAAAATAAGAACACGACACACATGGCAACACAGCGCATGCACAAGGCGCGCATCACACACTACGCATCTATTCAATTAGCATGGGGAATTAAAAGTTTTAAACTATTGTCGTGCATAAATTCATGTTCCTATGACACCAATGTTGTTTTATTGCAGCAACAACAGGCGTCCGGCAGGTGCATTTCTCCATCACTAAATTATTAGCACCAATGCAGGGTATCAATTCAACCCTCTACATTTAGAGATTACAATTATAATTGAAACGAGTATTCCAATGGAGCGGTGATTTATCTTCGAATATATTAGTATATTAGATAGTGATGATTGCGACTTGTCGCCCTGTACCTGCGCTGCGTTACAATGAACACATCTCTAGTGCGAGACACGCGACATCCACACATACCGCACTACACCACCGAGGCCTAGCTTATACGACGCGGTCACTTATAGCTTCACCCCAAGGATAATTTTACTGATGTGTGCATTGTTGAATATATTGTTATTTTCATAAACAAGATATTCGGTCGCTGGTAATTCGGCGGCGGAGCACCAGAGATGTCCTCCCTCTCTTCACTACAGTAAATAAAAACAATTATACACTAAGGAATATATTTGCAAGTTTCGTAGCCGAGTCGACGAGTACTACACGACATGGCAGTCGCATTTACTTTGGATATGCGTCACATTAGCACAGAGATTATGGTCAACATTCATCGTCATGTAATATTATAATCGGAGATCAGCCAAATAAGCGCGAGCGAGTACAAAACTTGCAATGGTTACAAATAAATGTAACGGACTTATAGTTGGTGGCACCAAAATGAACACTTAAACACTAATGGTAACTACTGGCGCTGGTTGTGTCCGCGCCGCCCGCTAGCCGACACTCGCACACGCTCACTACTTCAGACATTCAAGCATATTCGGCGGAAAAGTCATAAACGATCGCAATCGCTATCTAAATATATACTAAAAGGCGACCAAGCAGTGTTCTTGAATATAGACCCAGATCACTTATTAATTTAGACCGGCAGTCATCAATAAAATGCAAGGTTGCAATCATTGTGTTGGTGTATGTTGGTGTATAGGGACCATACTGTTCTCTACTGGAGCGTTCTACTCGAAGTAGACAGGAACACGTTATCCTCGATATGATGGTTATGTGCCGCCGGGGCTCGTGTCAATACTAAGCTTATTACTGCACTGCACTAAATAAAGCGCTGTGTATGCACGCGAGCGAGTACACGCCAATGTGTGTGTGTGTGTGTGTGTGTGTGTGTGTGTGTGTGTGTGTGTGTGTGATGCGATGTAGTGAAAGACCCGTGGAGATGTACAGTGATGCAGGTGAGCGGCGGCCGGCGCGCCTCTCCCGCGAGCAAGCCGCGCCGCAGCCGAGCTTGCAACACCACACAGTATACACACAAACATACCACCGGTAATCGAGTTACCCGTGTGCAATCTTATATGGCCCAATCAAAAACATTGTAATTAGCGATTAACCAACGTTTTGAGCAGTTTGCGAAAACAATAACATGATAGAATGTTATTGTACAGATGAATTCCACTCGGTTGCAACATTACGCTTCACTGTGGAGAGTACATTAGTAGCTGGTGATTTACTGGGATTGTGTAAACATGTTACCAATGTATTATGAAACTGACACTTTACCCTGGGAGATAACAGCGCAAGTGAGAGTAAAGCTCTCCATGGTAAACTTTCCTCGTGAGTATAATTACTGGTGTTCCGATTACACCGACCGTGTGAAACAATGCATTCATAAATTAAATTACCAAGAAATAATAAACATAATATGAATTATAAGAAAATTGTAATACGTCAAATGAATGAGGTCAGTAAGAGACAAAGTTGAAGCTCGTTACGTACATAATGGGCATTAAGTGATTGCATATTTCCGGAATCTTGGTTATTTGCGCAGCGTGAGTTTGTGTGTGTGTGTGTGTGTTGTACTGCAGTATCAGTGGTTATGTAACGCGGGCCAGTACAGTGACATTTGCACTTCCAAAACAGTGCAAGAGCTGGCGATGATCTATGTAGCACGTTTCAACACTTTAAGGAGAGAAAGTGAACTGTGAACAAGTCGTTCTGACTATATTGAGGATGATAAACAAGCAGCCGAGTAAACTGTGTCGAGGCACATGAACCCTGTCAAGGCAGAATAGCAAGCGAAGGGTGCTAAGCGATGGTTCATGAGAAGGTGAGGAGCGACAATAGCTGAGCATGTGACGTGTGTGAGGGCGACAGGTGGCGCGGGGCGGTGGCAATGTCGGCGTGGTTCAGTGCGCGGCGCGCTCGTACGCCACGAGGCGGTACTGCGAGGGCTCGGCGCGCGGCTGCAACTGGCGCAGGTACTGCTCGTAGCGCTGCTGCTGCTGTTGATCCGCAGAGTAGTGCTGCTGTTGCTGCTGCTGCTGCTGTTCCGCAGTGTGCTGCTGTTGCTGATGCTGCTGCTCTGCTGAGTACTGCTGCTGTTGCGGCGCTACAGCTGTGCGCTCGAAGTACGGCTCCGGCTCCTGCTGGTAGTACTGCAGCTCCAACAGCTCGGGCGGCAGCACCTCCACGCGCAGCCCTCGTTCCCGCTCCTCTTGTCTCTGCCGCTGTGCGTGCTGCTGGGCTTCTTGCCGTGCTTGTTGCTGTGCTTGCGATTCTGCCTGCTGCTCTTGTGGCAGTCGGTACTGATTCACTGGCTCAAAATCTTGCCGCTGCGTGTAATACTGCAGCGCCGGTTGCGGTGGCGCCTGCGGTGAGCCAGTCGGCCGCGGATCGTGGGACTGCTGAGTGAGAGCATCTTCCGGAGACTGTTGGTCGTCGTCGTGTTCCTCTTTGACCTCTCGTTCCTGTTCGGCGTCGAGCCGGTGCTTGGGCGAGTATGTGTCGGCGCGGCGGTACAGCGCGGAGTGGTCGTCGGGCTGGTGGAGCAGCGCCTGCAGCGGGCCGGTGCCGGGGCGCAGGTGGGGGCGGTAGGTGGTGGCGTCGAGGCGCGCGGGGGGCGGGGTCCTACGGGCCGGCGGGGGGGTGGGAGCCTCCGTCGCGGCTACCAGCGCCGTGTTGCGGCTCTGCAACAGGAATACTGCGCTCATCGACTGTCGGAGACTCGGGTGAGGGGAGCGGGGGGATGGGGGAGTGAAGGACTGCGGCACCGGCTCGCTGGCGGCACGACCACGCCTGGCTGCATGGCGAGGAACACTAGCACTTAACTATATAATAATACTGATAGCATCTGGCACTGATCACGTCCACCCGAGGCACCAGCATAGAACAGCCTGTGTATATCGGGAGGCTACAGTACGCGTGAGTGGCACACTAGTAATGTTACAGCGGAGTCTCCTCGTGCACGCGATGACGTCACACTAATCTACGCTTCTTTCATAATAGGCTCAACAATACCTAGATGAACTCTCTGCTCATCATTATATTATACAATTCGAAAGGAGGATATTTTTGAATTGTTATCCGTACAAATATTATGTGTGCATGTTTGGTGTTCACTAGATATGCAATCATTTACCCGGTCTTCTTAATTATTGGTTGACAGAGATACTTCTCAGAGTAACGTGATGCGAAGTGTCACCCATGTATGTTTGGACAAGAAGTTTGTACCGGTACTAATAATAGGGCGCGCTGCACCCCTCTACGCAAGTACCGTTGCTAGTACGATATGAGCATAGGAGTCTCACAAGCACAATCTACTACCAAAAATCCTCCATCCAAACCATGATCGTTATAAAACCGCAGTTTTATTGTAATTATCCTGTACTATGATCCAGAGTGAACCTACCCCAGGCCCTTGGTTTGATAATGTCGATTTAAGTAGAGGGTATGTTAAATTAGCACTAAGACTTCGCTCTGAGCACTACCCAACAGCAAAGTTCGCTTTCTTAATGAAAAAGACTGCATCACCCAATTGTCAAACATGGAATAAAACTGAAGATGTGCAACATCTTTTGCTGGAGTGTGTTAAGAACAAAAAAGAAAGGGACGCCTTGTTTAAAAAATTGACATGAACATTCTAAACGTTGGACTTATTCAAAATATTTTAGCATACCCTAAATCCGACATTGCCAAACAATTATGTAACCTAGTTAACCTGTGTAATTAAATACTTTGTCTACTTATATTTTTATCCGACCTATTTTCCATCTCTACTTATATTTATTTTTATTATTATTGTGTACCTTAATATTATTTAGCTCTTAAGACAATTATGTAGTATACAGTTGATAAGGTACAATGGGGTTGGCGCATCCGTGTGGATAAAAACCCCTAACCAATAAAAAGAAAAAAAAACCTGTATTATGTACGTCATTACTTCGCGACTACCTACATGTAAATAAATTGGTTTTGCTTCTAGTATTGGATTCCGAAAGTATCCCGGCACGGCATCGGGCCCAGCTGTAACGATCGACCTTTTGCTAATAGTTGTAATATTATGCAAACAGTTTGACATAACAATCAGTTAGTCGAGGACTTGCTTCGTGCGGCGCCGTTCGTCATTAAAATACATCGCTCGGAGATTTAACTATGCTCATAGACTAATGTCGTTACACTCCATGGTGATATTTCTTGATATTATATACCATACGGTTTCTATATATATTATATAGAAACCAAACGGAAGAGCCGACCACATTGCACTTAAAACCCGTAGAAAAGAACATTTGTCAATTCAAGAAACTTACATTACCATTATAAGAATAATATAACTTTTACTAGCGGCCCGGCCCAGCTTCGCCCGGGTACAAATAGATTTTTGTACAATAATATGTACGTATTATTATTATACATATAAACATTCCTATATAGGCACGCTGCCGCCGCCCCGGCCGGCCAGTACCGCCGCAAGCGCTACGTCCCGCAATTTTAAATCTGTAATATCTTCGAAAATATTCATTTAAATCTTGTTCTGTAAAGGACCAAATATATATATATATATTAAATCAACAATATATTTTAGCTATTTAATTGGATAAGGATTAATGCTGTATTGATTAAAATCGCTTCGAAAATTAGCCATTATTTGTCGTAAAAAGTAAATGACAAAAAAATGTTATTGTGGGATATCCATAAGAGATAGATAATATATACCATCAAAAACATCTTGTAAAAAAAATCCAAGTCTCGCAGCTCAGTTTTTCTACCGCAAAAAGTTGTGAGATCCATGTAATACCAAGTCGATTAATTTATTTAGTCCTTGCTTAAGGGACGTTCTGTATAAAGTTATTACGTAAGTTATTATCATATCAATATTAAAAATTCTTTACGTTTTAAATAAATAGATCGACTTGGCCATCGCATGAAAACATAATGTATCGTACAATTTATACGTAATGCTACTAGTAACTGAAAATTCAGGCTTCTTGCTTTAACCACAACGAAGTTATGGGGGGTTGAAAATGGTCTGAATTGCTTCGAGAAAAGGATGGTACGACTGTGCCGCTTTTTAGCTCGACTTGGAGGGGGCACTGCCGTGCCCCCAGATACCATCGTGGAGTTTTCTGTAGACCTTTTCAATGTGTACAAATATGTAGTACATTATTTTGGTAAATCTCGTAGGGTTCAGCCTGCGTTTACAATGTAAGCGGAAAAATATTGATAATTAACGACATCACATTAGAAACCTCAAAAATATTTTCCACTATTTAATGGATGTTATTATACATGTAAACCTTTCTATTGAATTACTCTATCTATTAAAAAAAACCGCATCAAAATCCGTTGCGTAGTTTTAAAGATTTAAGCAAACAACGGGAAATAGGGACAGAAAAAGCGACTTTGTTTTATACTATGTAGTGATGACATGGTCATATCTGTTAGAACGCAGCCCTATTGATGTTAATGTGCGCGACCGGAGAGAAAGTAGTTATACAAGATATTCAATAAACAAGCCTACCAAGGAAGGTTAGAAGTGACTGCGGTTGCCACACGGCCGGCCCGTTACAAACGGCTATCACTGCTTGCGGGCAATTTAAATGAAGAAACAAACATCACACATTGCATCCCGTAGTAATTATGCCAAGTTATCGACAATATGTTACTTACTGGCAGTATCGACAAAAATCAGAAAATTGCATTTTCGTGGTGTTCAAATAAATAAATAAATGTTTTGCAATGTAAATGACAAAGGTGGATAAAAAATTGTTATAGACATACATAAACTCACGCCTTTTTCCCAGAAGGGGTAGGCAGAGGTGCCAGGGCACCCACATTTCACCTTGTATGTTCCGTGTCATGATGTGATAGGTGGCGAGCCTATCGCAATATCGGGCACAAATTCCAGACTCTGGGCTGATAATGAATAGAAAAATCCAATATCACTTTGCCCAACCCGGGATTCGAACCCGAGACCTCAGCTTTGTAACCGTACCGGAGTACAACTACGCCACCGAGGCAGAGAGAATTGTTATAGAACAATAAAATAAATACTCGTAAAAGTGAATTTGCATTGCAAATTAAATTGGGTAAAGAATAGCGAATCGTTAGGTGTAATAAATACTAAAGGCGGTGAAGTCATTGCAAATAATAAATATATCGTGGGCAGCACGGGTAGAAAGTATCGGCAAGAAAGTTCGTAGTTCAATAGGACGAGCGTGGTTTGCATAAGCCGAGGTGCGCAACATTGATTCACGGAAGGTTCGTATGAAGTGAATCACGGTGACCTAATCTCCCTCCCTCTAGCAGAGGCCGGTGCTCTGCAGTGAGATCTACATGGAGTTGATTATTTATTATTATTAAAAACTATTGCTACGACGATTTTTTTAAAAAGGTGCTGGATTATTTTCTAAGAATTTTAAGTATGTTTATTCTTGATAAAACCATGCCAACTTATTTGAAACGGATTTACACAAATTGAACCCGAAATGGTGCCGAATGGGCACATGGCATAGTCAATATAACATACTGAAACTAAGTTTGCTTGCCAAATATTAAAAATGTACGTGGTATCTGGTCAAACAATCAATATGCAAAAGACAAAAACGATTTGCAATATGTACACGCTGTTTGCGTTTTACAATAGATTTATTAGTCTATGAGGGTAATATATTGTCCGAGTTTGTTTATGATTGCTCAAGCAATTCAAAAGGAGAGTGTGTTGCTAGAAAGAAATATAACTCAAACGAGTATTAAGGCCTAGTCTCGACCCTGGTACTGATGTTTGTGCACGATGTATCAATATGTACGCCGCTTATCACATCTTGCAAGTTGAATGTGAAGTGCACGGAGTGAAGTGCAGCGCGGTGCAGCCACAAGTGGAGCGCGCCAAGGTCGAGCACGCACCACGCACACCTAACTGTACTACACTCACCACGCACCACTCACTCCGCTCAAATCCTCCAGATTATTATCTTATCGCACACACACTCATGCATACACACAGGCCTCACGTACACGCACATAAGGAGATGAGGTCGCGCGATACCGCTTCTTAATGTCCCGTGCGAAAATATACAGAATATAATAGCGTCCAACACGAGCCGAGTGCATGCGACCGCCAGCAATTAACTCGTTTTGCACATTTATGTGTATATTAAAATTAATGTTTGTGTGGCGCCTCGCGAGTCGCACCGCGCCGGCCCCTGGCGCCGACACTACAGTACACCCAGGCCCACCGTGCGACACACGGATGATAGGTTTGTGTGGGTTTGACAGTCCAATATGCTACGCCTATTCTCTTATCCACCCTGTGGCTGGTCCAACTATTCAACATCGTCAAAAGCAGTTTTATAGTAATCTTTTTTTATGTACTAGTGTATTTTGTTTTACTATTAGTACGTGTTAGTTAGTAAAGTTATAAAGCAAGCAGCCAAACACATTACGCGGTATAGTACACTTGGCGCCACTACATGCACTGCAACAACTACATCCCGCGATGAATTTCTAATTTAAACTGATAGTTCATCAAGTGACAAGTAGCGGGTAACTCTCACTCAACATTTTTTATGTGCCTTGTAACGATATTTCCCGGGAGTATATTAAGGTGCCTGTCATCAGACGAACTGCTATTTGCCGCTTTTAATTCAAGTGACACTATTAGTGCGGGTTCGGTGCGGGGTGCGGCGCGGGGGAGGTGTTATGAATTTTTGTCCGCGCGGTGGATCGGGGTTAATGGCAGCAAGGCAGCGCGCACTACAATCCAAATTATCTGTACGAGGCATCGAGCCACATTCCGCGAGTATCTGTGACCACAGTAACCCAGGGGCGTGCACTCCTTGTAGGCAGAAATGCAGTGCTTTACTTGCCATTCACAGATATTTTATTATAACGTTCGTACGTTTTAGATGACTTTAATTTATAGTAAATAAATGAATAAACAAAATATAATAACTTAAAAACGCCTAATATTTTATAAATAGCACCTATTTGCAATCACGCAAACATTATGGTTGCCACGCGAAAAGCAAGAGGCGCTGCAAAGCAAAATAATGTACCTAATCAACCAAGTCATGCCGCCGCGTCCCGCATGACATTTGTTTGCATGTGTGTAGTAATTTTGGTGTCCGTGCACAGTCGCAAACGCACACACCCATGAATATTGAAAGCCGCGACTCCTGCGGCAGGCCTCGGGAGTTCGGCAGTCGTCGGGAGTAATCGTTAATGTTCGTTGCCTATAATCCGAGTAAATTAATAGGCTGGAATCTAATAAATCACCTATACACATTATGCATTTTTGGTTAGTAAGGTTTTATTTGTTTAAATAGAAATGTTTTGTGTTTCGCGGGGCCATTTAGCTTTTTTATGAGTTTTTGCATTGTTTACTATTTTATACTAGTATGTTTGTAAAAAAAAAAATAGATTTCTTAACGGATTTTTCATTTTACAATTTGAAAGTGTGTACATTTAACAGTTTATTACTAAGTTTCGATATTAATTGTAGTCATTTGCTTTTACTAGTGTGTTTGTTTATTTTTTTAAATGTTATTTGATTGCGAGGTTTGTGTTAAAAATGTATGTTTATCAAATGAATGAATGAGGTGGCCGAAATCTTGCGTTTATTTACATCGGGATAGGTACATAGTAATCTCAACTAACCGGAATCCTGAATATGTGAAAATTGAAAGCTGACTAGGTGAGTTTTTTTAATTTTACTTATTAGAATTTCTTCCGCCGCGACGATCGATCGCTGTTTTGTCTGCATTGCCGTAGAAGATGGACATGAATAGTAGTACATCTAAGACTTGTTATGTTGGCATGGTTTCCGACTTAGAGATCCGTCGCGTGGCTGTGGCTATGCTAAAAACTATAAAAGAAAAAGTTTTTGTGACCGAGTACTTCGCCGCATACCCAGTGTCATAATCCTGTGCACGCCGCTGCAGTAACCCACATCGAGCACGCGGCCTGCTAACATTATATCTCTAACATCATTTCAAAAATAAGCTACTTTATTAATTCCATACTATATTTTACTTTAAGACCTAAGTCTTCAATAAATATACTATGTCATACAGTTAGAGCATATTGAGTCATCATTATATAATGACGATTTAAAAAGATTGGATTTAGCCTAAAGCGAACATTTCACTGGAAACTCGTATTTGATCAGTATACAATAATAGTGTAATGGACTTACGTAATAACAACATTAGTTATATGAGCGAGTTCATGTCGACATAAAGTGGTCGCAGACATAGAGTTATTCGAACTTTAGGTCGGTGCTAGATGTCGCCTCAATACGGTACTCCGACCAATTAATTATATTTGTAAGTACCAACATGTACCGCGTAGATAAAACAGAATATAAAAAAAATAAAAATTGGTTTCTATTATATTTAAAGAAGAGCATTGTAATATTTAAGAATAACTTCAGTGGGTTCATTTACTTCCACAAGCGCATAGGCCCAAGTGTGAGCCATACAAAAATGTATCTGTGCGGAATCGAAACCGCAACCCACAGCAAAGAAAAGCAACTACTTAGCCACTCCGCGAACCGCTTGTTTTATAAGATACTGGGTTATCACGGGCTATAAATCTGTCATTAGCATTAACAACGGAGAACCGTAAATATAAACATTAAAATCATAACGCGATTAGAAACTTTGTTACAAACTGGGACGCGCGATACTTTATGTAACTCATCATATTCATACATACCATGTACACGGCGCAGCCTGCGTGTGTTTCTATGCTGCTGAAGTATTACGGTCGACAAAGTGAATAAAATCCATGTGTGTTTTGTTTGTACGGCCAGGACCGAGAGGATACCACCGAGGGGAAGGAAGATACTTTAAATGCCTAAGAGTGACTGAGACACAAACAGAAACAGCGGTACGTTGCATTGTTTTTGTGACACACTCTAGATTCGAGATGTCCGGTCTAGTATAATTTCGCAATGGTCCGTACTATATGCGTAGCATTACACATCGCCTTGTTCGCTGTACAGTAATTAAGCGAAGAGAGAGAATCGCTCCACACGTGCAATCTACATTAGAACGTCGATTTCCAAGCAATTACATGTCCAAATCTACCTCGCGCGCATTTACTAAACATCTACATCAAACATTATTGTGCAACTGTTCTCACGCCGTGAATGCAACCCAACTCCGGACTTTATCCCAACGCAATACAATCGGTAATCTAACTAACGTACAAGTAAGATGGTTTACTATAAAGATGGAAGGCTGCAGTGATGTACAAATAATCGAACAATCGACCAAAAAGCTTCCAAGCGACCTGTTCGAAAATGATGTGAAGAGTGAAGACCCCGTCTAACCCATCTACATATATCCTTAAAATGACAACAATATATTGAATACGACATATTCCATTTTATCTGTCACATTTGCGGTTAGTTGGTCACATCTCTAATTAATGCTTCGGCTTTCTAGTCAGAGCGCACACACCAGGTGTCGGCTTCACTTATAGTCAAACCGAGAGCTACGCTACACGGGGCACTGTTGTGTTAATTAAATTTATAGAATAAGCGCTAAATTCATCTGAACTACGCGCTTTCATGATCAAATCATCATTGCATCGATGATAAAAAAACAAATACCGTATAAAACATGGCATAAACCTACATTTTGATGTATGCGCTTTACAACACGATTTTTTGATGATCGGAACAAATCTGCTGATATTTTTAAACACTCTAATAATATTATTGTCTTGTCCTTATTAAATTATTAATAAATTACTTAAATCTAAAATAAATGTTATTTGGAAACCATAAGTCATTGACTTCCTGATAGTACCTTAAAAATGTCGAGTGATCCATACTCGAGAAAACCCTTCAAACTTTCATGCAACCAGAAGTACGGACAATGATAATCAAATAAGATGCGATGCTGGCAGCGCCGAGCTCTCAGCCACTAGTTGTGTAAGAGCAATGCCGCGCGGACGTCGTCGGCCGCGGTACTCACGATTAAGCAACGCAAATCAAATCACTTACACAACCGCACGGAACTTCCCCTCACCCCTCCCCACTGTTGTAACTATTGCCCAAATTAAATATCGAAGATTAACACAGCCATTGAGATACTAGAACATATACTGAAGCTGGTATTGCTAAGAAAATCTTTGAATTTTGCGCTTGTACCTTACCGTATTGGAACGAGAGTATTATATGTAAGAACATAGTCCTATTGTGTTCTCTCTCGCTGTGGATGTCGATGTATTTGTATCTGTATCAGCCCATATGCAGGCATGCCCACTGCAGGGCACGGGCTTCCTCTACAACCGACAGTACGATTGAGAGTAGTTAGGCCATATAGTCCACCACGGTGGCTTAGTGTGGGTTGGGGAACTTACATACCATAAAAGTTTTATAAATCGCTATGGATGTCGATGACTGAGATGTGTGTGTGTGTGCGTGTGGTGTGTGTGCGTGTGTGTGTGTGCGTGTGTGTGTGTGCGTGTGTGCGTGTGTGTGCGTGTGTGTGCGTGTGTGTGTGTGTGTGTGTGTGTGTGTGTGTGTGTGTGTGTGTGCGCGTGTGTGTGTGTGTGTGTGCGTGTGTGCGTGCGTGTGCGTGTGTGCGTGCACGCACCTGCGGCGAGACTCCCAACATCTTGAGGCTGGGCGGCACGTTGCGCAGCGCGGCGCGCGGCAGCACCACGTGGCCGAAGTCCACCGTGAACGCCTCGCACCACACGCCGAAGTGACCGATGTCGAACACCGTCAGCTCCTGCACAACACGACCACGCTGTGACATCTCTTACAATTTTTTTTGTAATCATAGGACAGGCATAGTTGCAGAGCGACTCAAGGCCCTGAAAAAAATAAAGAGAAAAAAAACACGCGAGCTCGACTAGGAACATTTATTTCCAATTCATTGATTTCAAAACTGAGGATACCTTCATTATAAAACATGTTGAGTATCAATAAGATGGCCGTGAAATTCGCGACATCCATTAGAGATTTCGTAACTACATTGAAATGTTAAATTAACATTTAATATCTAGATTTGTCTTAACGGTCATAAGAATGATTCCCTTTATTTTATTACACTTTAAGCATTTTTAAAATAGTTGCGTACGCTCAGTTATGCTCAGTTACGTTAGTTTGCGCTGGAGTTGAACTGGAGCACTGTACAACTTACGTCGGAACACTTGAGGCGCTCGTCGCCCCGTCCATATATTTATGTCAATGTTCTAATTGAACTAATTTTACATAACATAATACTTATCACATATTTAAATTGTGTTTTCATCTCAACGAGCTGTTTAATAGAAGAATTTTACAATGCACATTGTGATATCTTATGCTTTATATAAATGTCACAAGGTGAATGCATTATGTCATGAAAAATAATAATGACAGCATAATATAATACGTCGTTAACATAATGATTAGGTAGATTTTGCCTAACTTATTTTAATCATATGAATTCGGTAACTTTAATCGAGGTCGCAGTAACTCGTTGAATACAGGCCGCTTCTAACACGTCGCTGTAACTCCTGTCGTCAATTTACTGGTAGGTCTCTCATATTATGTGGGAGGCCGCCTGGATAGGTACCATCGCAATGTCTATTTTCCCCACCAAATAGCAGCGTAAATGCACTGTTATGTTACGGTTAGAAGGACATTGTACTACTGGACATTTATTTTTTATTTATTTATAAACTTTATTGTACACCAGAAAAAAAAATACAATAACAGAAATTAAAACAATATTAAAAATAAGTACAATCGGCGGCCTTATTGCACTAGGCAATCTCTTCCAGGCAACCTTTGGATGGAGATAAGACACAGGAGAGAGAAAGGGCATATTGGACATATTGAGCTTTAACATCTTTTGTCCCCAGATGGCAAGCGCAATGGAATGCCAAGCATTGATTTGTAATTCATGGTGTTGTTCGGTTTTGCTTCTGTACATGAGCTGTAGTATCGCTTACCATCAGGCGAATGGTATGGTCGTCTCTCCGTTCATTGAAATAAAAAATAATAATATTTATATATAGTAATATGTTTGCACTGACCCCTGGCAGCGTGAGCACGATGGTCTTGTCGTCGTACTTGCGCAGCGGCTCCTCCTTACCGTTCTCGTCGGGGATGCGCACGCCCTGCGGCGACGGAGACTCGCCGCGACCCACCCAGAACTTAGCGTCTGCACACACACACACACACGCACACACATATACTTATTCATCTATTATTCGAACCATTGAGATATTATACTAGAGCGGACATCGGGATCAAAATCTCTGCGTATGGTGCGTGCGCAAGGGTGACACACAACACCGTGAAGCGAGAGGGAAGATAATATTATGTTCGTTGGCGTGACAGAGACAGAAATATAATGTACCCTTCATGTTGTTACAAACATTTTATTTGCAGTGTCACCTCTTGTATATTACCTGAATAAATCGAACAGTGTTTTAAATCACATGACCAAATGTGACATGGTGTCAGGGAACCAACGAATAAGTAGAGACTACATTCATCTTCCATAAAATACAGAAAGTAACACTTGTGTTAAAAAATAATGTTAATAAAAGTTTATCATCGGCTCGATTACATAACATTCAGATCGCAACATGGCAGTGGCGAGATCGTTGCAAATAGCATCCCCAGACTGCGAGTCTGCGAGACGGCGCTCCTGCGCAACACTCGCAATTAAAACATTACGCAAACGAGAAGTCAACACACTGCTACATTGCATATGTACATGTTTTAATTTCGACATTCATTCAGGCATCAGGCAGTGTGCGCCACAACAAACTCATTAAGCACGGAGCGCCAGCGCCGCCGCCCTGCCGTTGTACAACACCCGCCGATTAAACAGCTTCACATATACCGGGTATCTCAAGACTGCTACCGAAAACGAAGCCGGGTGGTAGTTTTAGTGGCTACAAACACAATGCAATTAAAAATTTCGCCTAGAAACGTGACAATTTTTTTTATGATTTTTTAAATATCGTTATTTTTGGGTGGTAAATCAATAGTTTTTGCTTAAATAATAATTTAAACTCTTTTATACCTTAGAGTATTTATAAATAAGAGGGTATATACTATTATTTTAGGAAAAAAATGTATTTACCACCCAAATATGGCCATAGGAAAAAATAACAAAAAAAAAATTGTCGCTTTTTTTTGCAACTTTTTCTGTTGCATTGTGTCTGAAGTCGCTTAAACTACCACCCGCTTCGTTTTCGGTAGCAGTCTTGATATACCCTGTATGTATACCGGATTAATTTCATTCACGTTACGCGCTCCAAAAACTGCCATTGTTATTACTACGCACTGAATGTGTAATGTAGTACCGGTGACCGTACTAGATTTACTCAATGAAATCACCGCATTGTATCCTAATTAAATTCCTACTACAACGCACTAGAATCGCGAATGCGTAACTTGCCGACAACAGTGTCTTTAGGCTATTTTCAAACTTACTCAGAGACACGACATGTTTGTTACTTGTCTATGGCGTTGAATTATAGCTAATAAATACACAACTAATCACTTACTCGACGTCGACTCTTGATAGGAAAGTTCTATTAGACCACCACGCTATCTTAAAGCGTAATGATGAACTTCTCATAACTTGGAGATTCTTTTGGCAAAAAGTGTTATGAGGCCTGAATGACATCTCTGCATGCATTACGAAATAGCCGTTTTCAATAAATCAAATGTAAATAACGTTGACACAAGTGATTAGTGTTTTATAAGTTGTGATGAGTAATATAATGTGTTGGACAGTGGTGGTGAGCGTGGTGTGGTTACCTGGCGCTTCGCCGTCGTAGGAGAAGTGCGGCACGAGCAGGGTCTGCGCGTCCACCACGACCACGGGGTCGGAGCGCACGCCGTGCGCGCCGCGCAGCGCGCCCACGCGCGCCGGCCGCGGGTACTCCAGCTCGCGCGGGATGCGCACGTCGCCGAAGTTCACCTGCACACGCACACACACACACATCACTATCTGAAACCAATACCCTAATGACGAAAACAAGGAGGTCCACGAGCGAATTTCACACTTTATAAAAGAAGTTCGTGGCTTCATATTTTAAAGCAACAAATATCATTTTAAATTTCAATATATTGTTTATATGCAAGCGAATCAATCCAAAACCAAAAGACATGGTTAGTGATTTTCGAGACAATTTGGAATCTTTAGTTACAACAAAACATAACTTGTTCATGATCTACCGCAAGGGTCTTATTACTGGACAATTCAAAATTACTCTTTCCAGTACAT
Source organism: Hyles vespertilio (assembly GCA_009982885.2). Classification (NCBI taxonomy): domain Eukaryota; kingdom Metazoa; phylum Arthropoda; class Insecta; order Lepidoptera; family Sphingidae; genus Hyles; species Hyles vespertilio. Next base: position 55,676 of record WUWR02000013.1, on the reverse strand, counting down.
GCATACATACATTCGGGCATTTTTTCAAGAAGTGGCAGACAGAGACGCTAAAGGAAACCCACATTGTGCCTTATATGTTCCGTCCCACGATGTAATAGGAGTGAGCCTATCACGATATCTAGCACAAATTTCTGACTACAGACTGATAATTAATAGAAAAATCTATTATTACTTTGCCAGACCAGGAATTCGAACCCCAAACCACAGCGTTGTAATCATACATAAGCATAATTTCGCAAACGAGTAATTTTTTTTGAAACTTTATGATTCTTTGATAACTTGAACTGCACAAGCAATAAGAAAAATAGTCGCAAATATTTTGTAAAAAGCAGTCACAATATCACGGCTCCCACGCGTAGGTGTGGGGGAGGGAGAGAGGGTGTGTCGCCTCGACCGAGTAGCTCGCATCACGCTAATGGCTTTAATTAAATACAGAACTTGACACTATCGCCACAAAGAAGCTAGCGCCGCGATCACGCACCGTCATTGACCCGACCGCCACGCTGCCGCACACAATGTCGGCTAATACTATTCATTGTAGGGTACACTAGTAAGCCAGGTAATGTGCACATTTTTCATTTTCATTTTCATTATTGATTAAGAGAGCTTAGGCTCAATAAATGACGTTAGCCCCGCGGGACTGATAGTGTTGCTAGGAGTTGGTCGAGTCTCTCTTGCGCTTGGGCAATCTCTGCGAGCGCTGCATCACCTGATCTCTGACCGCTGCTTAATGCCAATTATAATCGCCACGCTTATTAGAAAGTTGCATTTACACGCGGCTCGCAGCGTAACTGTGGAATGCCCCACTTTAGTAATTTTGAATACACTGAGGTTTACGTCGCATCCAACCAAGATGCGTTTGTAGAATTATGAGAAGGTCCTTTTTTTCAACTAAGTTTGAGGTCATATAATCAATTGTTGTGACGCCATTCATAGGCTTAGCAAGGGTACTTCTACAGCTAGGTTTATTACTACGGTGATTTTTCTTGCTGGAGCACAGTAGTCTTCGAGTGGTCTACTTATCAATGCTAATGTTACTCTCTACTTACGAGATCCGTAGCTTAACACCTATTAAGAAATGATGTATGTACATCACTATACTCATAGGCGTTCACTCACGTGCCGGCGCCACGCTAACTACTGATTTTTAAGTCAATTATAATTGCAAACTGTACATTGTACCTACTATTTATACAGCACATCAATCCAAAATTAAACTTGAAATGATAATAAACTAATACCAACAGTTTCATAACTTTTTGTCTCGGTAAGTTTCAAACACGAATTACAACAGAAATCCGTTTCCATTACAACGATCTTCTCTTTCAACTGCTGTATTCCCTAAAGTATTTAAGAAAGCTTTAGTATATCCCATCTTTAAATCTGGAGCTACAAACAGCGTAAATAACTATAGACCTATTGCAGTGCTTAGTACACTTTCAAAAATATTTGAGAAAATCCTTAACAGTAGACTCATCAAGTTTCTGGACAAAAATGATATTATTACTCAAAATCAATATGGCTTTAGAAAAGCTAAGTCCACTGAAGATGCAATTCTAAATTTGACCGATTCTATTGCCATAAATATTGATACTCAAACTAAGACACTCGGAATCTTTTTGGACTTATGTAAAGCATTTGATACTGTTTCCATTCCCATTCTATTAAATAAGCTGGAGGATGTTGGTATTCGTGGACTTGCGTTAGATATCTTTGAAAGCTATTTATGAGGTCGTTCCCAACAGGTCAAAATAAACAAATTCATCAGTAATGAGGAAACTGTTTCTTACGGTGTACCGCAGGGTAGTGTGTTAGGGCCTACATTATTTCTCGCATACATTAATGATTTGTGCAAGATCTCAATTCCCTCGTGTAAGATTTTGTTATATGCGGACGACACTGTTCTCCTTGTCCAGGGCTCTACATGGGAGGATGCAAAAACCAACGCCGAGGCTGCACTATGCACTGTTGTGAACTGGCTCAACCGCAATTTGCTCACTCTTAACTTGGATAAGACCAAATTTCTAGCTTTTGCGCCCAGAAAATCCTCGCTTCCTCCTTCCACGTTTGCTCTAAAAGTCCACAACTGTCAGCATTCTTCTACTGTTTCATGTCAGTGTACAGAAGTTGCGCAGACTGACAGTATCAAGTATTTAGGAATTGTGATCGACAGTAATCTCACATGGAAATACCAAATTGACCTTGTTGTTTCTCGATTACGTAAACTAATGTATATTTTTAAAAATCTACGAAAATCAGCAGATCTCCCGATCCTCAAATCTGTATACATTGCTCTGGCCCAGTCAATTGTAAGTTACTGTATCACAGTTTGGGGAGGTGCCTGTAAAACATTCCTTCTGCGAGCAGAGAGAGCGCAAAGAGGAATACTTAAAGTCATGACTGGTAGTCCAAGCCGTTTTCCCACTTTTGAACTTTATTCACTTTGCGAAGTCCTTACAGTGAGGCAACTCTTTATCTACCACCTTATTCTAAGGAAACATAAATCCTTACCATTTGACCCTAACATCTCTAAAAACAAGCGTAGAACTGACTTGGTTTGTCCCAGGCTTTACTGTAATTCTACCCTAGCCTCTTGCCAATTTTACTATTTAAGTCCCAAATTGTATAATAAGTTAAATAAACAACTAAATATTTTTCCACTCACAATCCGAGAATGTAAAATAAGCTTATTTAATTGGCTCCAAACCCTAACATATGACAATACAGAAAAAATATTATTGATTGGTTAAAGCAGAGTTTCTTACCTAGTTGTACTAAAATATCTCACGATTGCTAATCAAAGCACCAAAAATAAAATAAGTATATAAAAATAAATAAAAAAATAAATAAATGATATGATGTAAATGTAAATAGTTTATATCCACACAGACACACATACTTACACACTCATACATACACACACACACACACACACTCACACTCACACACATCCACACACACACACACCCACACACACACTTACACTCATACTTTCTTGGCTGTTTATATTTAGATTTTAGATTTTGTCACATTATTTTATCACGTTAATTTAACTCTCATATTTTGTGAAACCTATGGAAGCTAATGTTATAAGGAGGGCCTAATAACTGCGACACAGTTACAACTACTGCAGTTATTATGGCAACACTTTTGTTGTTACATTTTTTGTTGGTTCAGAAATAAACTTATTTTTATTTTTTTATTATTTTATTTATGTGAAATATATTAAGTGAAATTAGTGAATCTTATTATATATTTTTTTGTAATCCAAGTTATGGTTTAGTAACAATCATTGGTTCTACTTCTCTAATATTCAAAAATGTATTTGAAACGCTCACGAGACACGACGCTGTCATAAGGCCTGGTGGCGAGCTGCGTGCGGCGTGAAGGCTCTCGCACTGGTGCTTACACGGACATGTGCCAGTAATAGCATCGACAATCAACTAAATGGCTGCCATTTAACATTAAACTGTTCCGCCAGCTTCACGTCAACTGCCATTTGAGAACACCACTCACGCTTCCAGTAAATACGCCTCTCAGAGACACCGCACGCAGTGCTGTCTTCAAACATGTTGAGGAGGTCCGTTTGAACACTAGTTTCATGCATGATGTAATACCCTAACATCATCGTATGTAGGACTCGAAACAGAACTTAACAATAATCTTTTTGATTTGGAACATCGGAATTATCTAAATGACCTGCAAATGACGTCGCCTGATTCAAAACATTCATATTCAATTTTATTGGAGAAACCGTATGTGCTTTGATTTTGACGATACAAACAAAACAAAGGCAGAATTGATGAGCCTTTATTTATTACTGAGACGTTTTGAAAACTTAGACTTTTATTATACAAAGATTGGCTGCAGAATAACTTTTTTCCAGGTATAATAAGAGCGATACTTTGTTTCATTGGAGCAATAACATGCAATAAAATGGCACGCCATAAGGGCAAGTTACGTCAGTGTGGTGCACGCTATAGTCGTACTGTCCGTACATGTTGCATGTCTCGATGTGGTGCTCGCTAGTCGATGCTGCACGACGCGCCGCCGCCACACTATCGCAACACGCACAGAACCTGAGAGCACGCGGCGCGGTGCCGAGTGCAGCAATACAATACTACTCGTGCAATCACTTTGTAAGTCACATCACTTGCAAATTACTAATCCTTTACACCCATTTGTTTTAAGAATAAAATATAATATATATTCATACACACACCATATTATGGTTTAAAATAGTTTAATATTGTGTATGAATATGGTTTGTGTGACGTTGAATACACTTATCTTTTATTAACATCAGTAAATAGTTAATGCAGTGTTTATTAGTGTTGATACTGACCGCGAACTCGTCGCACCAGATGGAGAACCAGCGCAGGTCCTTGAGCGAGAGTCCGTCGGGCAGCGCGAGCGTGATGCTCTCGCCGCGGTACCGCCGCAGCGGCGCCGTCGAGCCGCGCTCGTCGCGCAGGCGCGTGCCGCTGCCGCTCGGAGACTTAGACTTGCCCACATAGAAGTACGCCGCTGTACAAACAACACTACTTATAAGTCATTCATAACCTACTATGCCATATCCGCAGGGTTTACTTCATTGTGCTTTAAATACATAGTATAGGGCAGACTTAGTACCTGAAGAAGACAGAAAGAAGACAAAGTAGGTAACTTACCACTACATCTACCATCAAATTGATAGAAACCTTACGATATTAGTAAAGAAATGTATATTCGAGTTTACAATTGATTAAGCTCATGATTAGTTTTATCAAACTGACGCTCATCGGCAGCGGGAATTGACCGGTTATATAAATTGGCGGCTATAGCAATATACTACTCGTCTTATGTCGGCATTTTTGCAAATCCGCAGCCGTCAGCGGTTTGTGTCACTCATCCGACACGTTATTTATAACATTTTTTTTTTATTGCAATGAATGACGAGACGAGCAAGCCGTCCGCCTGATGGTAAGTGATACGACCGCTCATAAACAGTAGCAACATTCTACTGCGCTCGTCATCCTGAGACATAAGATGTTAAGTCTCAATATGTCCAGTAGTTACTCTGGCTACAATGTCCTTCAATCCGAAACACAACATTGCATTTACGCAGTGTTGTTTCACGGTAGAAATAGACATTGCGGTGGTACCCACCCAGATGGCCTCTCACATATGAGAGACCTACCACCAGTAAACACATGTCACATCCCTTCAACTCAATAATATGACCGCTTTCTCGATGACATGCAGACTGGCGTCCGCATCCGTCGCGTCATACAACGTGTGCAATGAGTTAACGACACGGGAAGTAATAAATACACGAGAGCGGTGGAGGCTGTGGTCGTACGCGGACAGCCGCAGCCTCGCGCCCACACCACCTGGAACGAAGTGGCGGAAGTGTTTCCAGCTCCATTCCGATACCAGCCGGGGAAAGCGACTTCCACACACTCGACTAATGCGTGCAATTACACACGTCACCATTCTTACCCAACATGTCGCAGGCGTCAGGAATTCACAAGTGCTTGCCAAGAGGGCTATGTCACAGCCGGCTGTAGATATTTTTTCCACAAAATCTATTTGATATGTGCTAGTAATTATGCCTTTCTCATGTGAGTGCCTCGATACGGAGCGTCGGCAATCTTGCGTAGTGGCCACAAGTATTGGCACATACATTAGCCAATATTCATTGCACTATCATTAGACTAATGAGACACTCACGCGCATACGAGTACTTACATTACTTGCTATTGCACATTTAAATGCATTAAACATACTTTAAATGCATTCCCAATCTACATTTGAATTAAAAGTTCATATTATACACATATAAATAACATTAAACAAGTCTGTGTTAATTGTTATTCCACATTTTTATTTTATTTACTTTAGTTTATTTTAATAAGTAGATGATTTCTCCAGTATTGTATTTTCAGTTTAAAGTATGACATTGTGTATCTCGTGCGAATATTATCGTATAAATAACAATGCAAAGTTTAATGTTCCCTATATTTATGACGTTTGTCTCTACATGCCATTGAAGTTGGAATGTGTATGTGTGTGTGAGTGAAGGACTAAGAGAGCATTGCCACAAAGCATACCGGCGCGGCGCGGCGCGGCGTCCTGCGGGGCCTGTCGCCGCCCGGGACAGGGACCCGCGCGGATTGTTCGCACATATTCACGTGAATACACGCAAAATATGTCACAATCAAATACACCACAAGTAATTCGCGTTGTGCGCACAACATATATACCTACACCAACACACATATACACAGCACAACTAGTTTATGACACCAATAAATGGAAATAACACTTGTATTTTTAATATGTTTTCTGTATCAGCCCATATACGTCCCACTGCAGGGCACAGGCCTCCTCTACAATCGAGAGTACGATTGAGAGTGGTTAGGCCATATAGTCCACCACGCTGGCCTAGTGCGGGTTGGCGGACTTACATACCATAGAAATTTTATAAATCGCTATGGTATGCAGGTTTCCTCACGATGTATTCCTTCACCGTTTTAGTGCGTGGTGATTGACTATCAATACACACATGACTCCGAAAAGTCAGAGGTGTGCCCTGGAATTCGAACCCGCGGCCACCGTGAACATGTTGGCAGCCGCGTCTAGTCCGTTTACCAACAGGCCACCACGCACTCAATGTTTGTATGTAATATGTTTTCACCTCGAACAAATATATAAATACACCCAACACTCCCATACATAGTCCTAACCCCGTACAAAGATCGAGTCTTGGCCCGTGTGTATCAGGAACTACGAAAGAATTTTTGGTCGCATAAACACCCATACACGAAGCATATATTTGTAGTCCAAACAAAAATTGGTCTCGTGTCGGTTTCGAACCCACGGCCTCACTTTACACAGCCCGCGTCTAACCAACTGCGCCACAGGGTTGTCTTACATTGTAGCTAACAGTTATCATGTTCATGTTGTTGAAAGAGTCTCAAATACTACCCACACTCTGGGTGTATGCATACTACTTCTAATACTATTACGATTGTAGGGACACAAAATGTACAACGACTGAAAAGTTTTGGTAAAATACATAATATAATGCCTCATGTATAGAATCGATACGATCGCACATAAACAGTAGCAAAACCCAAACAACGCCTTTAATTACAAAACAAGACTTGCCATTCCACTGCGCTCGCCATCCTGAGACATAAGATTTTAAGTCTCAATATGTCCAGTAGTTACTCTGCCTACAATGTCCTTCAATCCGAAATACATCAGTGCATTTATACTGCTCTTTGGCGGGAGAAATAGACATTGCGATGGTACCTACCCAGGCGACCTCTCAAATATGGGAGACCTACCAGCAGTAAAATATATTGTAATTTGTTATTCCAAGGCCAAGGCAGGGCTAGAAGTAGGGGGTGCGATGTCGGGAACCTCCATGTGGTGCACCCTGGGCAACGTGGGTCATTGTAGTCGCAGTTCTACAACTATTATGGCCGACGGCGAATATCCGACGGGGAGGGCAGGGGATTTGGCGGTCGCTGCCTTTTGTGGTGGCCGCCTCCATCTGTCGTTTTAGGTGGGGCCCATCCCTGGGTCACCCTCCGGTTCTGTCCCGGAGGTTTTGGCGGGCTCGGTGTGCGCTTACCTCGCCACCGGGCGGGCTGTGGGAGTCTCCCTCCCACGGTCGCCGTCGCAAATCGTAATCCGGTCGTGAGGTTTGTGGTCATGTCTCGCACTCCTACCGGACCGAGGGTCTTGGCTTAACAGCCCGGACCGCGAGGGAGTATGCCTCTATAAAAAGTACCCCGAATCCCAAGTGGCGGCGCACCGCGAGGGGATGCATGGCTGATGGGTAGTTCAGTCTCTAGTGCGACCCCCGCCAGAGTACCGGCTGACCCTCTGGCGGGTTACGCTAGGCTTACCCAGGTACAGGGGGCACTGCCTGGGCGGACCTTTCCTTCCCCCATACTCGTGGGAACAGATATGAATGATCCTTTAAAAAACAAAAATCTTCGGCCTTCAGTGGTTGTAGATAGGCTGTCTGACGGAAACGCTTCTCAAGCGTCTAGTCGGGCATCCTCTTTGATGGGTCCACCTGCGGAGAGGATCGCGCTCACCCGAAACTTCGAATCGGAGTCCGGGATGAGCAGCGACTCTTCGCAGGCGTGTAAAAGAGACGCAAAGGTGCGAGGGTCCCGGTCTGCTGAGAAGCGGCAGAGGGCCAGTGATGGTGGTAGTGCGGTGGAGACTGACTCCCGTGCTGCCACCAAAAAGAAGCAGAGACGGTGGCCTCTAGCTCCGAAGCAGAGCTCGGCTGCCGAGGACGAGGAAGTCGAAAGGGCACAGGCGGCTTACGACGCAGCTATGGTCGCTGAGAGTGTCATGGAGGCTGAAATGAGGGAGGCAGACGAAGCCGAGCGGCGGAAGGCCAAGGAGGCTCATCCTAATACCAAGCCGGCTTCTAGGGAGGTAGGCCCGGTCACCCGCAGCGAGGTGCTAATGAAAATGGCGGAGCGGCTCCAGAACGTCTCTCGTACGTCCCGACATCTGAAGGGCACATATGAAATGAAATGAAAATAATTTATTGAATCCATTAAAATGTTTAACATCATTTAGATTCAGTCATTTTTTTTTATCTACCACCCGGTTCGGAAAGCGGTTTTCACTAGAGAAGAACGGGCAAGAAACTCTAGTGTTGCTCTTTTCAAAACCAGTTTACAATGTAGTGAATTATTACAAAATTTACAAGTTGATTTAAATCAGAGCAGTTTAATAATAATATGTTGTAAATTTACAATAAATATTTTTGATATGAATATTATTACATCTATTCCCAAGCCTTGTTATCGTCCAAATATTCCGAAATTTTATAATATGCCTTATTGCATAATTTTTGCTTGATAGTAGCTTTGAATTTTGTAATAGATAAGGCTTTAATATGACTGGGAACTTTGTTATAAAAGTGTATACAGTAACCCTTAAAAGATTTGCTGATCTTGTGGAGTCTGGTCTTAAGAGTAGCTAGATTATTCTTATTCCTAGTATTTTTGTTGTGAATATCGCTAATCTTAAGAAAACTTTCTTTATTTCTATGGACATAAATTAAATTTTCAAAAATGTACTGTGATGCTACTGTCATTATATTTATATCTTTAAACTTTTCTCTAAGAGAATATCTGGACCCCAGCGAATAAATTGACCTTATAGCTCGCTTTTGGAGAACAAAGATGGTATTAATGTCAGCAGCACCACCCCACAGTAAAATTCCATAACTCATCAGACTATGAAAGTAGGCAAAATATACCAATCGAGCTGTATCAACATCAGTCAATTGGCGAATCTTACCCACCGCAAAGACTGCGGCGCTCAGCTTTTTAGCTAGAGCTACTATGTGAGAACCCCATTGAAGTTTGGGATCTAATGTAATTCCTAAAAACTTTGTTGTATCCACAAGGCTCAACTCATCCCCATTCAAATTAATGTTAGCATTACCTTTTTTGACATTAGGTGTCACAAACCTTATACATTTCGTTTTTTGGCTATTTAATAACAAATTGTTAATGCTAAACCAATGTATTATTTTTGAGAGGGTGTTGTACGTGTCATACGTTCGTGACCTTAACGAGAGTGTGTCGGAGTTGATTGCGATGGCCCAAGAGACGGCCGCTGCGGAGCTCGCAAGAGCAGAGGGGGAGAAACGTGCCCTCCGCGACAAGGTGCCGGCACTGGAGGCGGCCTTGGCTGCCCAAGGAAAGATCCTGCAGGAGCTGCTGGCCGCGCAGCAGCGACCAGTGGTGGAGTTGGCGGACACCTCGGGTGGTCCGAGGTTGGATCCCATCATACAGGGCCTGGAGGTGCATATGGCGAGGGTAGACGCCAAACTCGAGGCGTTCGCCATGCGGCTGCCTCCAGAGCCGATCCTCAGGCCTCCGCTGGCTGCTGACAGGGCGAGAGCCCATGCAGCTCCTAAGCCGCAGCCCCCTGTTGCGTCGTCACTGGGCACTTCATGGCCAGCCCTAGGGGCAAGAAGAGGAAGGGTGCCCCCCGCAACCGTTGGCCAACCTGCAGCGACAGCCCGACCGGCCGCAGCTGCTGCACCACAGGAGCCACCTCAAGTGGCCTCTAGGGAGTCACGCGGTCGCGTGCGGGGACGCCGTAAACGCGCCCCCAGGTTGCAAACTTCGCTCCCGCCCCCCCAACCCGCCACGATTACGGAGGCTCCGTGGATAGTGGTGGCCAGGAGGGGCAAGAAGAACCCCGGATGGCTCCACAGCCAGCCCAGGCTCCGCGAAAGACTGCTCCCAGGCTCCGCCTGCCACGTAAAGCCGCCGTCACTCTGACAGTGTCGCCGAAGGCGTTAGAGCGGGGAGTGACATACGCGCAGGTTCTGCGGGAGGTCACCTCTACGATTGACCTCGCCAGCTTGGGCATTACGGCTGGACTGAAGCCAAGACGGGTGGCCACAGGAGCTTATCTGTTTGAAGTGCCCGGGCCCGAATCAGAGGCGAAGGCCGACTCCCTCCTCGGGAAAATGAGGGAATCTCTCCGAGGGTCGGAGGAAGACGTACGCGTCTCCCGACCCGTCAAGACCGCAGAGCACAGAGTACATGTTACATACTAAGATAGAGACGTCACTCAATCAATTCAAGGCGCCATCTGGCGTTAAGTAAGAAAAACAATCCAGTAATATATCTATACTTACTTTCATTACGTTTATATTCGAAAAGAAAAGATTTAGGGATGTTTGGACCTGAATAAGATCTAACAGAATCGATTTGAATGTTGTCTATTTCAAACAAATTATTCTGTATAGAAATGCGAATATAACAATTCTCATTTCCGCATGTGTATGCATTTTAATAAATGTAATAATTGTTTTAAAAATAACTCATCAGCAAATAAGGTAATCAATGCTGTTAAAAGTAATTTAGGGCCAATAATATCCGCGTAAAATACAATCTACGTAAAATGGAGAAACCCGTACAAACCAACGATTTTTTCGCCCTCTGGTGTTAAGTTAGTCAAAACGATGATTATAATACGTCGTCATTTGTTCTAAGTTAAACCACCGTGCCGCGGAGCTGCGCGTCTCGGGTTTGGACGCTTCAGTCACACCTGAGACAGTCGCAGCGGCCATCGCCCGCCTCGGTGAGTGCTCCTCGGAGGACATAAAGATCGGGGAGATACGCGCCGAGCGCTCGGGCCTGGGTGCAGTCTGGCTCCGCTGTCCAGTCAAGGCAGCGGAGAAAGTCGTGAAGGCGGGACGTGTCCTGCTAGGATGGGTGGCAGCGGGAGTGAGACTTCTTGAGCCTCGGCCCATGCGCTGCTTCCGCTGTCTATACAAGAGGCACGTTCGAGTGCATTGTACAGACGAATGTGACCGCAGCGGGCTCTGCTACCGCTGCGGTCAACCTGGCCATAAGGCAAGGGGGTGCTCCGCGGACCCGCACTGCATGCTTTGCGCAGACGCAGGGAAACCCGCGGACCACAGGGTGGGCGGTAAGGCCTGCGCTGCATCACCGGTCCCGCCCCGCACTCAGCGTGGCATGGGGGCCGGGGCTGCGGCGCGGCTGCCACCGTCCCGCCCAGAGATGATGGAGATCGCCCAGTCATAAATGGCGCTGAACTTCCTCCAGGCGAACATCAACCACTGCAAGGGCGCACAGGGCATGCTCGTCCAGTCCCTGGCAGAATGGTCGATCCACGTGGCTGTCGTCTCCGAGCCACATTCCTTCGAAAAAGTAGCAAAGGTCTCGGGATGTGTGGCAGTTCTGTTGGGAGGGATATGGGTCGTAGGTGTTTATTTATCTCCTAACAGGCCCCTGGCGGACTTCGAAAACTTTCTCGTCCGTCTGGGGGCCCTGGTGGTGCAAGACAGTCAGCCTCGCTCGGTGCTTGTAGCCGGCGACTTCAACGCCAAATCCTTGGCCTGGGGTTCGTCGGTGACTGACGCGCGGGGCGAGGCCCTGGAGGAATGGGCGATCTCCATCGGGCTGGTCGTCCTGAATCGGGGGTCGGAAAACACGTGCGTGCGGCATAATGGCGGTTCGGTGGTGAATGTGACGTTCGCCACCCCGGCCCTTGCCCGCCGTGTTCAAGACTGGAGGGTCCTGGTCGAGGAGGAGTCGCTGTCCGATCATTTATAAATACGGTACAGCGTCCAAGCCTCCCAGGCCCCCGTCCGGTCTGGTGGTAGTCCGACCGTCGGTTTCATGGGCGGCCGGCGATGGGCCGTAAAACGCCTCAATGTGGAGGCGCTGAAGGAGGCCGCTTTGATTCAGGCGTGGCTCCCCGTACCGGACGGGCCGGTGCGGGTCGAGCAAGAGGCGGAATGGTTCGAGGTGGCGATGTAGCGCGTCTGCGACGCGGCCATGCCCCGGGTCACCCGCCTCTCAGCGAAGCGCCAGGTGTACTGGTGGTCAGCCGAGCTCACTGAACTGCGTGCGGCTTGCCAGGTCGCGCACCGCCGACTCGCCAGGCACCGTCGTCGTCGGACCCGTAGACCAGGCGACGACGAACAAGAGCGGCTCCTTCTCGACCTCCACAGAGAGGCGAAGAGAGCGCTGCGGGTGGCCATCGCACGAGCAAAGGCTGCGGCGAATGATGAGTTCCGGAGAACTCTCGACAGAGATCCATGGGGGCGTCCGTATCGCATGGCGATGAAAAAACACCGCCCGTGGACGCCCCCGCTGACTACGAGTCTCCGGACCGACCTCGTCGAGGACGTCGTTGCAGCCTTGTTCCCGGCCACCGAGGAGTTCACTCCTCCACCGATGGCGCCACGTCCATCGGCGCCATCGTCCTCATCGGTTTCGGAAAGGGATATCCCGGAGGTTTCGCCGCAAGAATTTGAGGCGGCAGTGCTTCGACTGCGGAGCAAAAACTCGGCCCCGGGGCTTGACGGGGTGCCCGGTCGTGTCTGGGTGCTGGCCGTCGAGTCGCTGGGTACGAGGCTCCGCGGCCTTTTCTCCGCGTGCCTAAAGCAGGGCATCTTCCCGTCGCGATGGAAGACGGGCAAGCTTGTCCTGCTTCGGAAGGAGGGGCGCAGAGACCCGCAGAGTCGCCATCGGCCTACCGGCCCATCGTGTTGCTCGACGAGGTGTGCAAGCTTTTTGAGCGTATTGCTCACGCGCGCCTCATCGAGCACTTGGAGGACACGGGCCCGGACCTAGCGGATTGCCAGTTCGGGTTCAGACAGGGCCGGTCTACGATCCACGCGATTTTGCGGGTCAAGGCACAGGCGGAAGAAGCGGTGTCCCGGGGCAAAGTCGTGGTGGCGGTATCTCTCGATATCGCCAACGCTTTCAACACCATGCCCTGGGCTTGCATCATTGAAGCACTGCGGTACCACGAGGTGCCGCCCTATCTCCAGCGCATGGTGCACGCGTATCTTTCTGACAGGTACGTGGTATATCCGGGCGCCAATGGGTGGCACCGAAGAGCGGTGTCGTGCAGTGTTCCACAGGGCTCGGTTCTGGACCCGCTCCTGTGGAACATCGGGTACGATTGGGTGCTCCGTGGTGCCAACCTTCGGGGCGTCGCTGTCGTCTGCTATGCGGACGACACATTGGTGACAGCGACGGCCAGGACTTTCTGGAGAGCCGCCCTGCTAGCCTCATTTGGCACGGGACTGGTGGTTGGCAGGATTCGGCGACTGGGCCTCAAGGTGGCCCTGAACAAGACCGAGGCCGTGTGTTTCCACGGACCTCGGCGTGGGCCCCCACCAGAGGCCCACCTCACAGTGGAGGGCGTGCGGGTTTCCGTCGGCTCGAGCATGAAGTATCTTGGCCTCATCCTCGATAGCCGATGGAATTTCCGCACGCATTTTGAGAAGTTGTCGCCGAAACTGGAGAAGGCGGCGGGCGCACTGGGGCGCCTGCTGCCCAACACTGATGGTCCTGGCATCCCTTGCCGAAACCTGTATGCTGGAGTCGTGCGGTCCATGGCCCTCTATGGAAGTCCCGTGTGGGCCGAGTCGTCCCTGAGCGCTCGTTGCGTGCGCCTGCTGCACCGTCCGCAGCGCATGGTGGCGCAGCGAATCGTCAGGGGTTACCGCACGGTCTCGCACGAGGCGGCCTGCGTTCTAGCGGGAACTCTGCCCTGGGAGCTGGATGCTAAGACCCTCTCGTCTGTCTTCTTCGGACGAGAGGAGGCGTCCCAGCGCGGGCAGAGACTGGTGTCCCGAGAGGTCGAGGCAATGTTGGCCTCCCTCCGCAGGACCGCCGTGGAGGAGTGGCGTTCCAGGATGGAGAACCCAAGTGCTGGCACGAGGACCGTCGCGGCAGTGCGACCTGTTCTCCAACAGTGGCTGGAGAGGCGCCACGGTGCGCCGACATTCCGGTTGACGCAGGTGCTCACCGGGCACGGCTGCTTCGGTGCGTACCTGTGTCGCGTAGCCGGAGCTGAGGAGTCCGCCGTGTGCCACCACTGTGGCAACTGCCGTGAGGACACGGCTCAGCACACACTGGAGGAGTGCCCAGCCTGGGATGAGGAGCGCAGCGCTCTCACTGCGGTTTTGGGTGGAGACCTCTCGCTGCCGGCCGTGATCGCCGCCATGGTCGGCAGCCAGAGGTCGTGGCGAGCCATGCTCTCTTTCTGCGAGCGCGTCATGTTGCAGAAGGAGAGCGCCGAGCGGGATCGTGAGCAGAACGATCCCGCCCGTCGTCACCGCAGACGAAGAACGAGGCGCCGGGATGCCAACTAACCCGGCGCCGCAGAGGCCACACGGGGCCGCCTTCCCTATCCTGGCGGCCCCCGAGACGTAGCGCTACAAGCGTCAAAAAGCCGCGTCGCTGTAAGCGGCAATGCACGTGGAGGCGGTCCTGGCGCGTCTGTTAAGCGGTATCCCGGGGCCGTCTCCAAACTGCACCGATGGTTGCCAACGCGGGGTTTTTAGTCGGTATTTCGGTGCGCAGACTACGATAGGGACCCGACCCAGCATCACGTCTCGCTGGGCCGGAAGGCGCACCGGTGAGTCCGACACACCCTCGCCCCTTCCGGGGCGGGATGGTCCGTTAAGGGATTATCCCCGCGAGAAAAAAAAAAGGGCTAGAAGAAGAAATACCAACAATTATAAACGCTATTACGACGTTCTTAAATACAATATAGTTGTGAATGGGTGAGTTTAGTTTAAGCATACGCGTGAGCACTTAGAGTCGGCTGCGCGAGAACACTGCGCGCTCTCATTAGCACCCACAATGTGGCGGCGACGCGACGGAGCGGACCCGGCGCCGTCAACTAGTGTACTATACTCGTTTTATATCTCATCTAGCTCAATGCTGTGCCATGAATGTGCAACCATACAAATTCCGAGAACTTAATCCAACGCCTATACCTGTACCTGTGATACCTGACAGTGTAACAGTACCATTACACGTACAAGTTGTACTGCAGGATGATAGATTGCATGTAGTGTTGGTGAGTAGTGAGTAATGTGTAGTGTAGTGCAGTACTGACCGGGTCCCTCGCCGTCATAGTGCAGGTCCTGTATGTAGAGCGTGCGCGAGTCCACGGCGAACACGCGGCCACGCACTCCATGCTGCAGCTGCGACAGCGCGCCCACCTCGCGACCAGCGTACCGCGCGTGCGCAACCACGCAACACCATCCTGAGTACAACACACACCATATAATACACTAATTACACAATGCACAGACATACTAAAATTAATAAACTGTTCCAAACACTTGTCCTAGTTAATTCCATGTGTTTTGGGGTTCTACGGTCAATTTAGAGTCAATTTCACAATATATTTATTTATTCTGGTGCGGCATAATGACCGCACTGCACCTTATGGTAAGCGTGGTTGCCGTCCAGACAGAGTATACAATGGCATCACACGGCAGTCTCATGCCGGCCTGCTAAGAGGCATCTTCCCACTACGGCAGATGGGCCCAGTATAAAATAAAATAATTTCAATGGGTGAAAACCTGAGGACATTACGTTCTACCTACAGATAATAAACTGATATACGAAATCGGAAATAAAAATAGTTTTGGTGATTAGCTATCATCATAGGGCTTAAGATCAGGCGACTCAGTTGTTTATATACTTCGTAACCACAAGAAAATAGTATGGCGTTAAATTGTAAACCCTCTCCTCTCTCGGCTGCTGTAATAGAACACGTACGGCGCGTCTCCCGGAGCGTGGGTCGCCTCGTGAATGTCTCGCGCAAATGTCCACGGCTCGCCTTGTGCCACATACCGCCTGCCCGCCGCCCCCGACTATCACGACGATCACGAGCCGTGGATATATGAGACTAATGCACCAGCTGCGCACGCATTCCTGAATATTACGCCAGCAATTTGATGTCATAACGTTTGACGAGTTGGAGGCGACTCGCATCCAATGACTTCGCTGTGGGGTAGAAGGCGCATGTTCAGCAGAGGATTTCTTATAGCTAGTGACGATGTCGGTGGAATGCATTCTGCGACTAGGCTTTCAATTCCCAAGCAGTACAAGAGTAACTAGTGCGCTGTGGGATGGACACAAGCAGGCGCGCACTCGCCGCGCGCAGTAACGGTACACTGCGCCGCCACTGCACCGGTACTCTAGCCTACATCGCTCGCGCCGACGAGCCACCACCTGCACTACACACTATATAGTGGTAGTAGCTTTTCCGAGGCACTGAACACGACACGAAACCGATCCCCATCGAGCCACTCATTACTGCTAGTACCCTAACTCAGAATCAACGGAGACACTCAAAGAAAAGTCACTTTGCGTAAAGCCTCGACGGCCTCATATATACACTGTGTATGGTGAAACCGTACAATTTTTGCTAACGCATAATTTTAATGTTGACCACGCAAATAATTTAATAAAATTAGTGCGTTTACTGCAAGCAGTTACACCGCGCGTGCTCAGCTATCAATCAGTCTAAATCATTTTATCATTTTAGTTTTAATTTTACCTAATATATACATTTTGTCTTGGACTCTAGACTATCATTTAATAGCAGTATCACCAACATTTTTGGTCCTTCGAGCCTCCGGGAAGGCAGGACTTACACGTGTGACCTAGTTACTGTGTGTGGACTACGTGGCATCACTTTAATTCACATTTAAATAAATTTAAAATAATATAAATTGAGTACATGCAAGTTTTAAATGCTGATATCCTCTACTACGTTTATATTTTCTTTTATAAAAAAATCTCGCAAAAAAAGGTCAGTCATTGTTTTATTTTCAACATGTGAACATGCAATTTAAATGCAGACATAAAAAATAAAAAGAAATTAAATGTTCTGACCGTGACAAATATGCGACTCTCTCAGAATTGTTGCGTTGTTATGTCATGCAGCAAACCAGATCGATGGATTTCATTCAAAACTTTATTATTTACATAATATCCTATACATATTATATTTACATCGGTCATGATTTCCTTTCAAATGAATTTAATTGCGGGTTATAAATATAACGACACAGATGCGAATCTAGACAGGTTCACCGAGCTTTAGTACTCGCGTGTAAATGCTTTGTATTGGTCTGCTCGTTCCGGTGAACTGGAGTTGCAGTGGTAGGTTGCCGACGAGATAGTCCTCAAAAATATTTACGAGTATGTGTCAGAAAATATTATTTGTATCATCTGTGGCCCAAGCACGAATTACTATCGAAAAAGTATTCGTATCGTAATCGAGTAATTTTGTATGAGATTTGTACAGCGCCTCTATCGTACGTATAAGGAACTAATTTTGCGAGCACGAAGCATTTTAACTTACTTTCGTATCGAAATCGAGACGTAATGTAAACAAAACTCGAGTTAAATAAACAATTTTGCGAGCACGAACGTTGATTTGACATACGGTATCGTAAGTTTCGAAGGCTGGCTATCGAGAATAGGGAATATGCATCAGACTTCAAAATAAGTCAAAATATTTTTTTTGTAATCTTTATTAATATAGAAATATACCTTAAAGATATTTTTTAAATTTATCAACTCTAAATCGGTAAAATAAATACTTAAAAAATGACATTTCAAATTTGCCGCGCATTTTTTCCAAAACGCGATCTATTGCTTGAAAAGGAAAGTGACGTCAGAGGGCACGTTCTTATGAAGTTTTAGCTTGTTGTTTTACGTTTGTTTATGAGTTATTTTGTGCTTTCTTTATACTATTAAATAAAATGGATTATTTTGTCACGAAATACAGTTCTGTAGCAATTCATGAAAGAAACTTAATCCAAATACTACGTTGTTCATATCGTGCCCTCTGACGTCACAGCGAGTCCGCGCCAACATGGCGTTTAAATGCTTCGAAACTGATAGCAGTTTTGATTATTTTTTTATTGATATTTTCAAAGACTTATATTTTTTTCTGATAATGTAATAACATACAGAATTGATTAAAAATATAAAAAAATGGCATGCATATTCCCTATTGTCGAAAGTTTTCTCCCTTAATTTTTTTCGGTGAGAAAGGTTTCGAAACTTATTATAATAATGTTTTAATCGTGAATATAGTTTTGTTTAAGTTGATTTTTGTGTAGAAAATTGTTCTAATACTATTCTTAAAACAATCAAGTGCTTAAAATCACATATAATGCAAAGATTGTTCCTAAATGAACGTAGTACTTTATAATTCATTTCTTGCTGCAAGTTCAATTGACAATGAATATAAATCAAGAGAAACTGAATTTGAGAAATTAAATCATGTTTTATTTATATACTTACTAAGTTTAAAAATAAATAAAAAATATATATATGCTTTTTTTTTTGCAGTGAAAAAGAAATACAAATAATCCTATGGACATAAAGGACATCGAATTTCGAAACATAAAAAAAATATTTCATGCTTTTATAGTCAACTCCTTCCATTTTGCTCGAATGTAATCGGGGCCCTAGAAGATTTAGATAAATCTCCATTTCTAGAATATAAATTGTAAATTGAAATACCTACTTTTTTTAAATTATTTATATTTTACTCACATTAATTAATTATCTTGCACACTCAAGTAGACGTTCAAACTAATTAGAACTTTTTACTCACACGTTCATGAATTCCCCCAACATTTTGTATTGCAAAATATTTGATACATATTAAATATTTTAATTATTTAATGAAAGGAACAAACAAGAACATTTTCACTGTTAACTAATAGAGACATAAACAAACTCATCCTTGGTTTGGCGTTTCGTCGATTTCAAGTGGAGCCGTTCGGAACACGTATAATATTTTTTTGTTATCTAAAAATCTTATTTATTTCTTCAACGATAATGTTACTTTTTAATTTCCAATAGCTCGCTTTTAATGTTTTATTCACTGTAAATGCATATTCTAAATTAAATGTCCCTTAAGTAAACGATGGAGTCAAGTGTTTAAGATTATTTTAAATTTGATATGGTATTCGAACGCATCATTCATTCAACAAGTCGCTCATTATGCTCTTAAGGCAACATCACTGCTTACATTAGGATGACGTCACTAACGTATTCGTATCGAGCTCTCGATAGTCGACAGAAAGTGCTTCGTGCTACGTACTATCGACATATTCTGGTAAACGTATCGAGAACTCGATACGTTTACGTTACAAATTCGATAGTTTTTCGTGCTCGGGCTACAGTAGTGTTGTCTTACTGCGGGTGAATAACTTATCACTAATCCTTGTAGTTGTCGAGCGCGGGTTGGTGCGTGCGGCGCGCTACGAGATGATCGCAGCGAGGTAACAGAAGCATCGCCCTCAAATTCCACTTTCATGTAGAGCACGCGAGACGAGCAACTCACCGCGCCGCGCCTGCGCACTTTCACTGCCAACCTCCCGCGCTACTACACACCGCGCCACATACTGTAATATATCGCGACACATCGCGCCACATCGAAACACACCGTAATATATCGCGTCACATCGCGACACCTCGCAGAATATCGTCACGGATCCACAAGCAAGTCGCAACCATATCCGGTGCGGTCAGCTGTCACTGCGTCCACGACGTATTTAATGAATGATATTTATAGTGTCTACTGGAATGTTATTTAAAGTTATTTTTATCTGTAGTGATATTTTATAAGCAAGCTAATATTTTTTATACTGCCCCCGACATATTTGGATCAAGGTAACTCTCAAAACCATGAATTCTTCCGATTGAACAAAGTTTATTTGGTGCTGAATTTCACAGCCATACACAGGAGGAGTTCGGCTCCGCTCTGCTTTGCACTCTCTACGAGCCAACAGCTAAGGTGAACGCAACCAGCGCCGCTTACATAACAACCAATACACCATCACACCATCACAACATCACACCGGCACACTCGACCATATGCGCCCTCCGCACACCGCCCACGGCTCTAAAATAGGACTCCCATGTCACTGACGATTATATAAGCTCTCATTAAATGTGTTTTACTGCTATCTCAATTATATATCAACTATAAAATGTCTTCCACTTTTAGTCCCCTTGATGATTTTTTATTTATACTGGGTATCTCAAGACCGCTACCGAAAACGAAGCCAGGTGGTAGTTTTAGTGACTACAAACACAATGCAACTAAAAATTTCGCAAAGAAACGCGACAATCATTTTTTATAATTTTTTAAATATCGTCATTTTTGGGTGGTAAATCCATAGTTTTTGCTAAAATAATAATTTAAACTCTTTTATACCTTAGAGTATTTATAAATAAAAGGGTACACACTATTATTTTAGGAAAAAAATGTATTTAACACCCAAATACGGCCATAGGAAAAAAATAACAAAAAAAAAATGGTCACGTTTTTTTGCAACTTTTTCTGTTGCATTATGTCTGAAGTCGCTTAAACTACCACCCGGCTTCGTTTTCGGTAGCAGTCTTGATATACCCTGTATATGTGTTAATTATAAACTGGAACAGAGGCCGCAGTATTTAAATCTGTGAGGAGCCCGCTGTATGACCTGTACAATGTTATGCCTGCCTCTGTACACTATTTTAAGTAGTTCTGTAATAGTACATCACAACAATCTACATGGTGAACGTAACACTGGAGCTACTCGTTTAAAAAGGGGTATATTTTCAATCCTAGATTCAAATCAAAAAATGTCTACCCTTGTGTTATATGCGTGTGTGTAACAGTAAATCAGAAGATCGCTTTCGCGGCTCCTCTCACTTTCCACGCATAACTCGGCGCACGAAGCGCAACATGCGTCCTCCCCTCCACCACCATACTCCTCCCCCCGACCCCTCAGCAGACTGAGCCCCCGCCTGACCAGCCGCTAGAGACACCATGCCACGCAAAAAATCCATCAATAACATAGATAACAAACCGACAGCCGAACGGTTTCATAATGTAAAAGCTGCGGCCGTGGGTAAATTAATTTGCACCGCAATTCAGTTCACATTACCCGCACAAAAACCAATCCGACTCGTCAATGTACTGCCAGCGCGATGACAAGACGCGGACGCCTCACTTTCACTGAACACCCGACAACTCGCCACGCTGCCTGCCGACGCCAGCACTCACACCGCGAGGAACTGCCTGCACATGCTGCAACTGGATCTAAGCGGTACCTGCGCTGCAGTTACACGCGTCATACACGTCTCATAGTATTGCGGTGTGGAGTTATGTTGCGAAGCCCTATCATACCAGTGCGCTATTGTTTGATCACTTCGCATTCATTGCGCCGCTCCATATTGTGTGTACGCGTGGTGCTGTCTGGTTCCTATATTGCAACCCGCTTACAAAACCATATCACTATGATTACTTATGACTCGTTTGAAATCATCACAGTTCACACCAAGACAAGCAATTGAGAAAGACACCTAAAGACTGACGAGGATGAAATACTCATACAAAAGACATCAACGCGCGCGCAATATTTATCTAGCAAGCGGGGAACAAAAAAAGTAAATGCTTCTCAATTATTTCACTGATGTACAATAGGATTAAAGTTCTCATTAGTAAGTATATTCATAGTAAGGGCAGATCCAGCTTTTACGCCAGGGGGGGTCATATAGTTCATGTCAGAACACTGTGTCCGATTTTAATACTCCAATTCGTAATAATGACTTTTTAAAGTTTGTTACAGGCGTGACATTTGAGCACACACATACTTTTTTACTTTAATTTAAAATGCTTATAATTTTAACCAACAAGATAATTTATAATTTTGTCAATCTGGGGCCAGCCCGGGGTGGTGTCATGACCCTCATGACCTCCTCCCAGGGTCCGCCCTTGAATTTCATAGGTTGTGGTTATAACTTAATATCAAATCCGTAACTTGTTTACCAACTCTATTCTCTATTTTCTACTATAAAAAGGAAATCGGAAAATATTTAATACACTTACACATAAAGATTCATTTACAACATAGAAAATGAATTCGATTTGTATACTCTTTGAGTTCGCTGCTATTACATTGTTAGAGAAATAATCAAAGGTCGCGATTGCGGTGTCGACAGCCCGCCGCTCGGCTGCTAGTTGCTACACAACTAACAGCCTCCATGGCGCTGTTGGCGAGACTTCGGCTGCAAAACGGGACGCCGCACATTCAATTCTCAATATTTTGAAGCCGAAAATACGCTCGTGGTTTCTAATACGGATGCCACAAGACTTGTCATGTACTTGTTTACACTGAGTGTGTCACACAGCGGCCACGCATGCGCAAGCGCCACCAGGTGGCTGGGGCCTTATACGTAGTTACAGGAGGTTTTCCAATGTACAATCTGATCGATATGTGTCTTTGATGATATTATTGATACATAACACTGGTGGTACGGCTCTCATAAGGTAATATAAGGTATAACGGTGAAATAGACACTGCCGCCGTCTAGTGTCTATTTCACCCATCAAACAGCAGTGCAAATGCACTTTGAGTTTCGGTTTGGACATTGTAGCCAGAGTAACCACTGGACATATTGAGACTTAAGATCTAATGTCTCAGTATGGCTAAGGCAGTGGACTGCCACGCATTGCTTCGTTATTCCAAGTTCTGTTTAGTTTTGCTGTTTATGAGCAGTGGATTCGACTGCGAATACGAATGCTTTCTACCAGGTGAATGCTATATTCGAATCGCCATTCCTAGCAATAAAAAATATATAATAATAAAAACATTATGCAGCAACCACTAATACCACCCGCACACCTAGCCCAGCTCTCTTCGTAAAATATATCGGAATTTGATACGCAGCATATGTAGTTACAGTCTCTGTGTCATTACATTGCGTGTCACTGTTGGTCTTGGTTTACAGGAGTTGCAGTGGTGGGTGTGAGGGTGGGACAGTCTCCATACGCAGTTACAATTGGAACATGTCATGTGAGTGTAGTTAGCAACGCTAGGAGGACGCGAGGAGCATTCCTCCCGCGCCGTGGCGAGGAGAGAGTGCGCTGCACTCGCGACCTGCTAATAAAACTACACTTTCACTGGTGCGACGTATGACGCAGCGTCACATCCCACTGTACCGCGCCGACGCACATTACCACCGCACCAGAGCGTCACTCAATGATACACTGTATTCAAGGCCCGTTCATGATATCGCTAGCTTCTTTACGAGAAATTCAATTATGGGGTCGCTAAAAAGTGGTCGGTGCAGCAGTTTCCCTGGCGCGGGGCGTCGTCGCACAAGAAGCATGTGAAGTGCCGCAAATTGCACAACTCGCGGTTCCCAGCGCCGCCGCTGTAGTCGCGGTGTTGCGCAACCGTTCCCATCGGCGCGCTGCGATGCCGGCGCATTGTCCCGCGCGGTTCCCACGCGTCGCGAACACGTCTACTTGCCGACGGGACATGTTGTGTTCCGCGCAGCAATGGAATCATCTCCTAGTTGTGTGCAGCCCTGACTTGCGAATATTCCTTGTCGCCTGTCGATCGATCCAGTAGCGTGCACGTCAGAGTCACGTGTAATAATAATCATAATCAGTGATCGCCACTCCGACGCTTTGTAATATTCTCTAGAGTCCATCAGTTCTACTGACATGTCATTTTTCATCTGCAAGTTAGTGGTAATAAACCACAGAGTCTCATCTTAAGTCCAAAACTTTTCTTTTAATGACAATGGAAATCAAAATAAATGACTGTCTCAGTGGCATAATTGTACAACAGTTACAACGCTCAGGTTCTCGGTTCGAGTCCCAGGTTGGGCAGTTATATAGAATTTTTCTATTAATTGTTAGCTTTGAATAAAGAATTGTGCCCGACAAGGCGATGGAATCGCTCGTAATCACATTGTGGGAAGGAATAAAAAGGCGAAAAGTGATTTTGCTGGTTGCTACCACGGAAACCTCTGCCTACAGAAAAATCCTTGAGTTTACGTATGTACCTATGATATAATAGTGAAATGGGATACAAATACAATACAATAACAACTCTATATTTAACATTGAACGCAAAGTTCGAGTAAGTGGTCTGAGCTCAGAAGTTGTAGGGATCCAATGTGGAAACACAGCAGTACGTAATATATGTTGAACTCGTATATACTCGTATACGCTGGTATAAAACATGTTGACTTCTATGCTGGCATTTTTAGGAAATTCCCGCGATATATTACAATCATTTTTTATTGAGTGCCATGTGTGTTTTCTGAGTCAGGTCTTAATTGAAAGCTTACAAAAATAACAACACTTTACAGTACTTATACCCAAGGACTGAATGGCGTTGTACTGTACCTGAGACAGAAGCTGTTAAGAAACTTAAAACCTACTAATTGGACTGGGTACAATGTACTTTGAACCGGAACCCAACAAGCGCTTACACACTGTTTGTCTTCTCCAAAAAAAAACGCGATTTATCGCCATAAGTAATGGGCTCAATTATTAATCGGCGGCTCCTCGTGTTCACGGATGACTCGATAATTCCTCGAAATATGATTATTTATTAGCGATACACATCATCGGCTATAAACGCGCCTCGTTAGCGACGTCCCGCGCACATCCTCCCCGCGCCGACCACGCCAGCACCGCGCCAGAACACAACCACACCCACACCACCCACCACCCACTCCATAATAGTACTGAAACATACTGGCTTAGGCCTGTATATTTCATTGCCTTCCGGAATTAACACCGACAATTTTCCTAAATACAAAAATGAAATAAAGTTTATATTACTGCCTTAAAATTAACAACTAATGCAACAAATTTAAACAAACTTGATATTATCCAAAGACAAAAGGAAATGACTCAACTTATGCTGACCGAAACTAGAGTTTAGATCAGCGCTGGTTTTCAATCACCCCTATCTACATATGGTCTTTTGGAGGAGTTGGCGTAGTTAATAAATGGCGTAATTACAATGGAAAACTTAAATTAAGAAAATAAAAATATTATAGGAATATAGTAAATTCAAAACAGAAAGTGGAGCGACAAAATATACGATAGCGCTCAGAGGAGCCGGCGAGCGCACGGACGGAGATCACTTGTCCACGATGAGTGCACTGGTTAACAGCGACATGAACACTGCACATAGCCATATCCCACTTGTATATTCATACAAGTGGAATGTCATCAGTGAGCAGACTACTACACATTACTGCTTCTTATCAGTGGACGGCTCTTTTCGCACCTAGTAATCTTTTTACAGTTGCGCAGGATTTCCATTTTTTTCTGCACCGTTTAAATTACAATGTTTATTTATGAATACTCACTTCTCTTCGATAATGCAGAGATGTGTTGTGAGATGTGTAAGACATGGAACCATCGTTTCCGCTTCATCTAAGCAGCCAGTTTCTCTGTCAATTGAACTATCCCTCATTATTCTCAGTAGCAACACCGAGACACAAAAAATATGAGTTTTTCGTGAAAATGTTTATTTACAAAAAGACTAACATCACAAACTAGTTCCGATACTTCAGCAAATATCGACATTAACGACCTCGATTTGCCCACGATTATAGGCTTGGCTGAAAGAAGTGGGCATCAAACCGAGACATATTGAATACTATGGAACCTAATATCGATGCAATCCGACTCTATTGCATTGGGCAACTCCTTTTTAAAAGTGATCTACAAATTTGACTCAAGCAACCGCTTATTAGTATAAAAACAAATATGCCATTTCATTTATGTGTATTTTGAATCTTCCTTATGAAACTACATAATATGAAATTGGCCATTTAGGCTAACCCACGTCAGTAGCTGGGTTTCTATAATAGATGGAAGCTAATACAACCGTAAAGCGTGAATACTTTGATTATATACTCGTCGCGTGAATAGTACAATATACTGCAGCTACTGGACACTGCGACCCTCAGTCGGTAGAGAAGGAGTTTCAGCTCTCATCACAGGGGCCAGGCGTGCGCGGGGTGTGTGCGGGGTGCGGGGTGTGCGCGGGGTGTGCGCGGGGTGCACCGGTGCGGGTACCGTTGGAGCGGTGCGCGTGACCCACTGCACGCAAGGAATGCGCCGCGCGCCGCCCGCTCTCACATCTCAGTTCCCGCGCCGCGAATACTACACGCCTCCAACGAGTAACCGCTGCGCCTCCACGGGACCATGCCATCGCCGCAGTAGCGCCGGGGCCCTCGAGACAGCGGTCTGCGCCGGCGGCGGAGCGCGCCTCCCCGCGCCGGCGCCAACGCTATTGATATACACCGAGAACTTTTCCCACTGCATTCATTAACGCCATATCATTAGAAACAGGTTTGTGCGCTTAAACGTACACACACATGATAATAGTATATCAGCCGGTATAAGCCTGCTGCTGAGCTGAGCGTCCTCAAAATCGAGGCATAAGGGGATTAATATAACCTAATGCCACACTCTATCTACCACTCGGACCTATTACAGGTTGGTAGACATCACATTCTATATGAAAATATATATTTTTTTCAATATCAATACCAGGCAATTGGCAAATCTTACCCACCGCAAAAACTGCGGCGCTCGGCTTTTTAAATCAATTCTAGTAAATATTAAACCAGCACGGTTAGATATATGTTTAGTAGTACAGCGCGGGATGATGTGGCAGCGGCGGCGAGAAACGAGAAGAAATAGCGAGCGTCAGGCTGCAATCGCGTCGGGCCACGCTCCTCAAAAAGCTCCAAACATTATTTGTTTTACATAAACAGCAATTTGCATAGCGGAGAGTACAAATGCCAAGGCCTCGCGGGCGCCGGCGCTAGCGCCGCGGCCGCGCGCTCCCGCCGCCACTACTGCGCGGCTCCTCGCTTCCTAATATTACAATGGAATTATATAGCCACCTTCCTCCTGACTCTGCTGAATGACACATTTCTTTACTCCCACTAATACTTCTGTGTAACTAAGAAAACACTGCCCTAAACTGAGATAAAGAGGTCGGCGCTCGCGTCGGAGCGTCGCTCTGCGTGACGTCACCAACAGAAACAAAACAACCAGTGGCCACGGCAGCGCCGCCAGCCCAGCGTGCACCGCACTAATGTGAAATGTCAACCACATGCCGACACACACACATACACCTTACAGTATCTATAATATAGAGGGAGCGCTGGTACTCCAAAAACGTAGATAAAAATGTTGGTGCCGGGCCACCTTTTTCTGTGCTCCTATTGGCTGATATTTGACCGGTTGTCCAACATAAATGAATTGCTTGGAGAAAAAAAAGTAAAAATAAATATTTTAGAGCTATTTAATTCCACTGAAACTCGTTTTAAAAGGATAATAGTTACATATTATTTTGTTTATCAAAGGAATTTATAGCAATTTATTGCTTAATAATTAATTCAATTTTCACTAACATAGGAGCGCTACCAACATTACGAACAAGAAAATATCTACGTTTTTCAAGGCGCGAATGTATGACAGCGCTCCCTCTATATTATAAATACTCTAAGTCACACACACCCGGCCGAGGTGCCCAGCACTGAGAACACAGGCTACCAATGCATTTGCGAGCCCAAACTACCAATAACATTTTGCATATTACAAGTACAGTTTGCCTGCAGGTGCGATGCTTACTATTATGTCATAGTATTGAGGCAGAGCAGCGCGTGTGCTGGCGCAACACCACGCGTTCCCATCCCTCCCGCGCATATGTTATTCCGTGCGGTGCGGAACGAAATGCGATACTTTAAAAAACAATTTTTGTAACAGAGTGAAATTATCTCAAAACAATCTCTATTTACTGACTATGTGACGTGAGCAGGTCGCGTCGACATCTGTAGTAACTGACTCTCACTACACTAAATGTGAAAATGAGTTCGTGCAGCTGCGCTCTATGCGCTGAAACGCGTTTGTCTCGGAATAGCCTCACTCACGTTGGAGACGCTAATTAGGGATCATCCTTATCAATTGCGGCTACAAAATGACTTATTTTAATTTTTCTTTATTTGGGAAAAAAAAACATCATTACAATAAAATATATGCTAATAGTGTACTGACTACAACTGACTACAATAAAATATATGCTAATAGTGTGTGACTTATACAGCAAATTTATTTATTTATTTAAACACTTTGTACAAATTAATAGTACAGGCGGACTTAATGCCTAAGGGCATTTTCTACAGCCAACCTTAAGGTAGTGCGAGAGACGGAAGCAGGTGCTTATTAATATATAAGGAAATAAATGAGAAGAGAATATATTTATAAAACATAAATAATAATATTTATACGAAAAACATTTACTAATATAATTATATATGTACCTACATATACATACATACATACATACATATATATATATATATATACACATATATATATATATTACTGGTTTACTGGTGGTAGGTCTCTCATATGTGAGAGGCTGCTGGGTGGGTACCACCGCAATGTCTATTTCTCCCGTCAAACAGCAGTTTAAATGCACTGTTGTGTTTCGGATTGAAGGACATTGTAGCCAGAGTAATTACTGGACATATTGAGACTTAACATCTTATGTCTCCGGATGGCGAGCGCAGTTGAATGCCAAGCATTGCTTTGTAATTCAAGGTGTTGTTTGGTTTTACTACTGTTCATGAGCGGTCGCATCGCTTACCATCAGGAGAACGGCATGCTCGTCTCGCATATGTATCGGCATGCCGTATATATATATATATATATATATATATATAATAACTAAATAAATAAATACCTACATTAGTGGTGAGAATCTGATACTTCGGCGAGGAGTAATTGCCGAACCTCATCTTGAAAGCCTGCCGTGTTGTGATTGCCGACCTGATTTCGAGTGGGAGTGCATTCCAGAGAAGAATGGATTGGATAGTAAAGGAAGAGTATAGGAAGTCAGAACTATGAGGAGGGCATTTTAGAAGGAGATTGCTAGACGAGCGCAGATTTCTAGAGTGAGTATCACTGAGGTAAATGAATTGCGGAGACAGATAAGAAGGAGGGGAAGGAGACTTTAGAATAGAAAAAAAAGGGTAGTGAGGGCACGCAACGAACGGCGCTGGCGGATGGGAAGCCATTTTAACTGCGATCGGTAGGAAGAGATATGGTCAAACTTGCGAAGATTAAAAACAAATCGAATGCAGTTATTTTGAAGACGGTCGAGTTTGTTAAGTAAATCTGCATTCAGATCAAAATAGCACACATCACCATAGTCGATAACCGGAAGGATTAAGGTTTGCACTAGCATAGCCTTGGTTTTAAATGGTAGGAAATTCTTCAGGCGATACAGAGAACGAAGAGTACCGATGACTCTCTGACTGACGGAGGTCACCTGGGGTCGCCAGCTCAGGGTAGCGTCGATGTGTAGTCCGAGATCCTTGACACTAGGGCACCAAGGTATGACAGAGCCATCAAAAATAGCCAGAGAGATGTTTAAAAAACTCAGCCTGCTAATCATTCTTGGGCTGCCAATGATAATGGCCTGGCATTTCGTCGGATTAACAGATAGTCCGAAACTATGTGACCAGCGTTTGTTATGTTCGAGGTCTCTGTTAATCCTATCCACAGCAGTGGGTACACAGTCGACGCCAGCCTGATAGTATAACTGCAAGTCATCAGCATACAGATGATACGCACATTGAAGGTTAAGGGTTATGAGGTTTATGAAAATAGAAAATAACAACGAAAAAGTATACCACCTTGAGGGACACCAGACTCAATCTTGCACCAGTTGGACTCGGAGTCGTTTATACGCACCGACTGCTGGCGTCCCTGAAGATAGGATGAGAAACAATCCAATTCTACTGGAGAGATCAAACGATGGGAAAGGATAGCTAAAAGGATGTCGTGACTGACAGTGTTGAAGGCATTTGAAAAATCCACCAAAGCCAATACGGTGACTTTGCCGTTTTTCATGCCCGCCCTTATATCGCCAGTCATTTTGAGGAGCGCGGAGAACTTTACTCGTGTAGCATGTCGCATGGACTCATCCAAAACGCGCCACTTACAAATAGCCTTAGTCTAATTTTCAGAGCTTGAGCTCCTTGAAGAAGTGACGGCGCTCGCAGCGTGCGCTTTCTCTCTTATATATACATACATACATATAGAGTGCGTTTCTATGTGCTGGGAGTCGCAAGTCGGCTCTACACGTATTTGAATGTGGCGGCGTACGGAGCGCGGCGCTCGTTGCGCCGGCGCCAACATTCTGCGACACTCCCGTCAAAAAGCGGTTCTTTTTTAATGTCACCCAATGTAATATGTAGTTTGACCTAGTGTCCTTCATAACACACATATACACACACTAAAACACTAGATCAGTACATACGCGTTTCCAGCGTGCAGGGGCGCATCATCTAAGTATACTATTTTAATGTAGTAAGTGATGAGGCCTCTAAGAGCCTACCCGGGCCTATTTACCGACAAACTTATTTCAACCCAAATAGTAAATAACTCAACCGCTGAAACAAATAATTCCTTCACTTAAAACAGGGCAGCCGGGAGCTGAACTATTAGCAACCAGAACTGACTCTGATCTCATGAAAAACTGTACACCACAAAATGTTTGCAAGTGAAACAAAATCACACATCACATTAGTGTTGAGTAGGACATACAAGAGGCAGTACATTTATCCCGTACATGACGTCAAAATGTAAGAGCGGCTCAACTTTTTAATGTGTACTACTTCATATTTGGTGTACTCCTTCGTCTGTAATGTCATTTCATTGGCGTGAGCCGTGAGGCAAAGTTATGACACACAAATAAGCATCAGTACGCCTCACTTCAATTGAAGTGGGACATTGTACTGGCTCAGTACAAAAATGAGGCTACTCTTACAAACTCTTTTTCAAGTCATGTCCTACTCAACACTACATCACATCATTCATTATTTGTTACAGTATAATTTTAGATTCATACACAAAATAAATGACAAAATAAACTAACTTTAGGTGTAAAAGTGTAACAACTCAGTCGTAGTCTATACCGACTAAAATTGATACAGATTTCTTAGATCTGGAGACGTGGGCTCAAATTGATGTAGACCATAATAAAACTAACTGCATTATAATCTTGAGTGTTCCAGTGATGTCAAGATTATTTTAATGTTACCAGTAGCGGCCGGCTTGCAGTGCAGTATTAGAACTTATGATAAAAAGCTACTCTAGCATCATCACATTCAATTCCTTTTGAAATTAAAACTGGCGAAGCGATTCCCAATATAATCTTCAACGAAACTTTGGCACTAGACGCATATCAAGGAAAACAATATGGTGACATGTTAAAATACGAAATAAATATATGGTAGTAAAATATATAGTCTAATCTGTACATGCAGATGTAATATGCAGACTGGCGGGCACAGCGAGTGCGCAGCTTGCACCAATCGATCACCAACGGTCGCCTACGAGCAGCTGTGCTAAATTAGCGGAGTATCAGAGAGCTGAGAGAGACGCTCACCAAGCAGCGGCAGCAGATGCAGCAGCGCGGCCGGCGTGCGCCGACTCGTCGCCATCTCCGAGACACTGGGGCAGGGGGTACAGCCGCGGGACACTGGCGACACTCGATACACTGAGCAGACACAGATGCAGACACGTGCGGTGCGCGCTCACTGCCGCCGGCGACTGAGCCGCGAGCGCAGCAGCCGCCACCGCCACCGGCGCCGCTCCACTTGCGCTCGCTGCCCGGCCGCGTGACCCTCCTCTACATCACGCAGCTTCATAGCGCCCGAACCTACGTCGTGGCCCGCGTGTGCCAAACTTAACAATTTATTTTCATTCTCGATTAAGATCTTGTCTCCAATATTTTTTCGTTTTTGGAGTTGGGGGCTCTATTCTGGAAGTTGTAAACGAATATGTCTATTTAGGATGAGTGGTCCGGTTAGGCAGGTCCAACTTCGAGAGTGATGAAAATCCTCGATTGGGCAGCGTTCACAGCTGTAACAAACTTTAAAAAGTAATTATTACGAATTGGAGTACTGAAATCGGTACCAGTGTTCTGAAATGAATTGACATGAAATGACCGACCTCCTCTCCCAGGCTTAAAATCTGACATGAACTATGAGCCCCCGGGGGTAAAAGCTGGATCCGCCCTTGCTCCCACTACAGGTCTTATTAGGAAGCTCAAAGTCACTCAACGAACTATGGAGAAAGCTTATATTATAACTCAATTTTTGACAAAAAAATCCATTTGAATTTCTTTCAAATGTACTATGTTACATGGTGTGATAAGAAACATGTGAATTAAATTAATGATAATGTAAATATCTGTATAGTGCTGTGATGACTATATCCAATAAGAGTTTATGTGGACGGATCACTGAACGCGATATCGCTCAAGCATGGCAGTTATTACCCTTCACCTTATCTTTTTTTTTTCCTCAGTGATATAATTCGAACGCCAACTATCTTAAGACGGCTTGAACATAGTCATTTAAAACTGTCAGTTATATTCCATTTATTCGCATAATAACAACAAATTAGTCACTGTGAAAATCGTTGGTTGAGGGCGGTTTCTTACTAACATTATACTTTAATGAAACAAAAACAAAACATTTAAATCAAATATTATGGTGAAATCTTGTTTAAAATGTAGCCATTTATAATTATTAATTAATTTTGTTATTAATGTTCACCCTGCCACCACACCACTCTACTTACACCCTGTCGGACTTGAGCCCGAGGCCCTATCGAGCCTGAAATCCTGTCGGACCAGGGCCCAGCCGGGCCGGGGGCCCCTAAGGCCGGGGGCCCCTAAGGCCGGGGACCCGTGGCATTTTGCGCACTCTGCCACCCTATTGTTACGCCACTGGTTGAGGCCTATGTTCACCAGTGGACTTCCTTTGGTTGATGGATGGATGGATTTTTTTACATAGCGGGTCGAGACATAGTACCTGTTACACGTATTCGTCCGCCATGCCGATATCAGCAAAGGGTTGTCAGAGATACCAATTAGGCCGCTAGCATGCCGACTTGCAATGTAACTGTAGATGTCACCGACGTGCATAGCTCTTCCGGTCTTTACCAAGATACCGGAACGAAAGCTTCCTCGCGTGAAAAGACTCAGTATGCTCAACGTAGTTTGTTTTGCGTCTTGGTGTTTGTAATATCGAAAAGTCTCTCGTAGTTCCTGATACCCACGATGCTCGATCATTCACGGTATATATTGGGTGTATTTATTTATTATTATGAATACAGACACCGTTGGCTGAGCTTGAATGAGCTATGCGAGGACAAACATACCAACACTTATGTAGTCTATTAATAATACAACATTTTAAAATAAAAAATAAAAACCAACTTTAAACTGTCACTTCAAAGTAACAAATAATATCAATTTCATTGTGCCAGTACACATCAAATAATTTTCTTATTGACTTCACTCGCCAACATATAAATACGTAATATTTGAAGGCGAGACACCATGTGCCGAACAAGAAGAAATTTAAGTAAATGCAACACAATTTGATACAACCTACCTGTAGATCCCGCATCGATGACGCCCAGAAAGTTACCTAAGTAAATTATTAGTAGAGGAGTAAATTAAGAGCTGATGTATTAAGGACGGGTAATGCGATACTGGATTTTTTAATTCATTACCAGGGCGGAGTCTGGAAATTGTGCCCGATATGGCTATAGGCTCGCCACCTATTACACCGAGGGACGGAACACACAAGGCGAAACATAGGTGTCCTGGTTGATACCAGGAAAATCTCTGATCAGATTGCGCAGATATGATCATGTTTCCGAATTTCGCAATCAGCTCAAGTACAATCAGTTCACTGCAATACATACAGTACATATTATACTCTCTATCTTCTTTACTCTATACTTTTAAATCCTCTCGCTCTTCCTTACCTCAAAAACTGATTTCAATTTCTTCATAATACACAATCAAACTCCCTGCGGTCATCAGAAAACTTAACACTGCAAATTTCAGCGCATTCTACTACTTTCTTTGATAAATATTTTACTACGCAAGCCATATACCATAATTTCTCGAAGCAGTTCAGGCCATTTTCAACCCCCATAACTTCATGGTGAATAAAACTAGACCCCTGAATTTATGGTAACCATGCAGGCATTGTATAAAAACGTTATAATTTTAAATTTCACTAAATTTGAACCAGTAGTTTAAGAATATACATAACTAGTCAAGATGTCTTAATTTTGTCACTCAGTTTTGATGATCGGTCAATCAGTACCGATCATCAAAACTCTAAGGCACTTCTAGCAGACAGATAAACTTGAAATTTAGACTACTATTAGTATTTAGTATATAAATTAAGGCAATACTAACATATTTTGCAAATTCGGTCCAGTTTTTTAGATATATCAACTTATCTAATCTTATTTAATACTTACTAGCTTTTGCCTGCAACTTTCTCTGCGTGATTAACTGTATTTACGATATGTTTTGTATCTTGAAAATCGATACATACTCCCCTAAATAAGATATTATGTCCCCATTTGCCCGAAAAATGAGAAATCTCTAAACCTCCGAATTCCGTCACTATTTATTTGTGAGTATCCTGTTGGCCTATTACTTACTTTATCAACAACGATTTCCCGCCTTAAAACTTAAAACAAAAAAATCAAAAACCCTACAATTGTTTATCTATGATGAGTAGATACTATAGGTCTACCAGAATCTCATGGCATTTTGGGAAATTTGAATTTACGCATTGCAACACTGGGGTAATCGGATTAACATATTTTGATACTTTCAATAATTGTAATTAATTATAATTTCAAATTGACATTATTTTTTTAGTACAACTATGAAAATAAAGTACATAATGTTTTAAGTAAAATATATAGGTAATTTAAACATTAAAATTACTTCAAAATTGTACTTTTAGATTAATAGCCAATTAAAATAGGCAAATAATATTTTTTTCAGTTTTAAATTATAATATACATACGTGCCTTACGAGTATTTATAATATACAGGGAGCGCAAATAAATGGCGCACTTGCTCAGTTGGGTACAAGGGCATAATATTAATATCTTAATAAAAAAATAATATTTGGAAAATACCTATCCGTTTTGAAGTTATGACCGTTTAAAGTTTTAAGTTTAATCACCACTTTTTCGCATAAAATCAGTTGGAATGGATGAAGAACAATATTTAAACACATACGTATTTTTTCGTTTCGTCGTTAATTGAACGGTTAACGAAATATACCACGAAAACCATTTTTAACAGCATCAAAACTTTCTTAAACTTCGCTTTAACAGCTGTTTACACATGAGTAAGGTCATGAACTCTTAGCTGTATAATTTATCCTTCTCTAACTTCAAAAAAGGATATTTTTTGTTTCATTTCAAATAAATCAATCAGTTAAACAGGGACGTACTTAGATTTAAGCGTCAATAAATTAACAACATAATAACTTTAGGTGCAGTTGCATCGTGAATGGATTGACTATTTTATTTGTCATTATTTTCCTTAGTGTCACAAATCCAAACTGAAAGATACCAAGAAATCACACTGGTCATCGCTTAAATCATGTAAGATTGCGAATTTAATTATAATTAGAAAAGTTTTGGTAATACCTACATAACATTTAAATTTTCTAAATAATTTAGATTCATTGAAAAAATAATCTGATGACACTGATTAATAAAAAATAATATTTTTAAAATGATGGCCCAATTCGGCCCTATTAGTCAAAGGAAGCCGCCGGTCATAGTGTACTTTGTCGGATCCAACGCGGCTCGATTATTCTTCCTTTGAGGTCGCCGCCGCCGTTTGTGAGTGCATGCCGAAAGGCGGCAATTTCTTTGTCGGTAACTTTTAGCATTTTGCAAAAGAAGACCGACATCTTGAGGTGTGTTCACACTACACACTTGATATAACTTAATTGGATTAAGTACTCCGATATAAAAGTTACGTTAAAAAAAAGATCTTATTGGACTGATACTGATACTTGCTCAAGAGCTTATAATGTTATTTAAATGTGTCATCAGCCGATCCAGTCAATTACAAATTGCCTATTTACTTTGCTTATTATTGTATTTAACATTATTTTATGGTATTTTGAAAATAATGTTACTTTAAAGTGATAAAATTTCTTCTAAATTCTTATACCTAGAGAAATGTCGTCTACCATTATAGCATAGAATTTGCATATGAGACTTATTTGAGATAAAATTAGTGAAATCAATATACACTAACTACTAATTTACTGCACTGGAGACCCCGTGCCCTGCAGTGGCACGTATATGGTCTGATACAGTAGTAATACTAATTGTTCAGATGAATTATTATGAACTCAAATAGGAAAGCTTTGTATCTAATGTGAACAGGCCTTTATCTTTCAAGAATCAAAATAATAATTTATTTTTTATTAGTTGAATTCGGATTGCGATCGCGTGTGCAGGTATTAGTCGTGTGCATATTATTGTAAATTCGTTTTCAGTTATTTTGAGTAAATTTTATTAATTTCACTATGCTTTGAACATTACCCAATTTGATAGCTTTTGATGTAACTTGTGTTATGTGAAATGTAAAAGAAAAAGTGATTTGTGCTACCAAACTGTGACAGTGTTTTCGTGCGGGTTTTGGCGGATCCTGCGCTTCCAGCTTTGCCTATCAAGGTCATTACGGTTTACATTACAAGGTCAGTTAACTATTTTGGTGGTCATTAATGACAACTAACCAGCCCATATGAGTCACCGACGGCCTCCGTGGCGCAGTTGGTAAGAACCGCCTGTGAAATGAGAGACCGTGGGTTCGGTTCCCGCCCCGAGACAAATAATTTCCGTGAACCATAATTATTTTTCTAATACCCGCGACACAAGATTTGTATGTTAGTGTGGGGTTAGTACCCATGTATGTGACTGTTGGCAGTATTAATTTAATATCTTTTTTATGTACCCTGAGGCGTGATGTACACAATCGACTTATAAGTAAATAATGAGCTCTGCTTATTTATTGTTGAATGTCTACCGTTCAGTTGTAAGGTTCAATCACTTTAGCTTAACATGTTAAGGGGTAGCATGTGTAACGTTAGTTTTTTTTTCTCGGCATCTTTCTTAATATTCGCTAGCGCCAGACAAATCCGTCTTAATTAAGATTCCTTCACCATATACTATAATGTATATTGGCACGTGCGCCGTTTTCTTGTCCACCCTGTAGAGGGAGCGCTGGTTCTTTCAAAACGTAGATGTAGATAAAAATGGTGGTACGAAGCCACCAGTTTCGTTTTAATTCTCTCTTCTTATTAGTTCTCACTTAATGAAACAACTTTCAATTTCCAAATTGTAAGTAGTTTGATTATGAGTCGGTTTTATTTAAATAATTATTAGATTCGATAAATGTTATACGAAATATGCAACATGTAAAATAAAAACGTATAATTTATTTTCAGTCTTCTTTATTTCATTAACACTTTAGTCAAAGCTTACTTCTAAATACTCTTCCTGTACATCTTCTGATGAAGACGATGAAGATAAAGGAATAATAATAAACCGTTCCTTATCTAAAATCTCCGGAAATTCCTGTAAATAAGTATTTAATGCATTACTGTTTAGTTTCAAAAAATGATATAAAAATATATACGATAAACACATGCACATATCTAACACTAACCAAAAAAAATGAAGTATCAAAACTATTCACTCCGACTTACATGTTAAAACGACGTCGATTTTAAAATCGACGATTTTGTTTAAATTTGACCAAATTATTCACGGATCTGGCGATAAACTTTGTAAACAATGTGTCGCACTTGTGATTGTAGAACTAATTTGTACATTTTCGCTAAGAACGGATAGAAATCTTAAAATATTCACATCGAATGACATAACTCAAGTTTTGAATCAGCTGTTGACCGATGGTATTGCCACATAAAAATCATTGTTTTTTTTTATAATTTTATGCCATGAGATTCTGGTAGACCTATATTAAAAATAATAAGTTCCTACCTCCAAAATTTCTAATCCGGGAACCACGCACAATTTTACATACATTAGAAGTATTTTTGCGCGGAACCCATTTAAATCTTAATGAAAGTTGCATACAATTCTCATTTGATGTTCATATTTTAAAACCTGATAAATCTAAAATCTTATACACAGGTATCTGTATAATAATCTGCAAAGGAAATAATTACCATTTTAATTACTTATTTTTTTTTTTTTTTTTTTTTTTTTTATTTGGTTCACAAAACTGGATACAATCTTAAAATAAACTTATAAAATACTATATCTAATTACTATTTCTAGACTATATCCTACTCGATGTGAACACAGCATGTTAAGAAAGTGTTTTATGTCGTGTTAAATTAAATTAATTAAATTAATTATTTAATTGAACTCTTCATCATAATAATAAATAAATAGATTTTTTATTATTGGCAACACTAATTCAAGTATGAGTTGGCTTTTTGTTACTCACTTTATAAAAAAGTGAAAGTTACATTACCGCGATTGGCTACAAAATGTTCTTTATGTCGTCTACCAATCAACAAGCTGACCTTGTCGTAAGTTGTGCAATAAAGAACAAAACTTGTTAAGTGAAATGTCAGAAAACCGGAAGTTTAACTGTACTAAGAACTAAGTTGAAATGTTTCAACCTTTAAAGTTTCTAAGTTTTTAAACAAGTGAAAATAAATATTGGTCAAACAAAAAATGTTATCAATATGTTTTCTCGTGCTCGCGATTGTCGCCAGAGGTGTGTGTGCTGTGTTGTTATCACTGTGCTAAACCATTGATGTACAAATTGCAACTTTCTCTTTTATTATTTTGCTGTATGGTGTTTGTATTATTATTGTTATTTCAGACTGTTCCACGCAAGACGAAGACGGACCATATTTAGGAAAATTGATAGGCAAACTAAATTCCTATCATCATCAGGTACGTGATTTCTTGTTATTATTCACAAATTTAATTTTATTTTAGTGGCACAAATAACACTGACTACTGAGCTTATCGACTAACCACCCGCGCCCTTGGATACAATTATTAACCCTGAAGCTACATTTACTTATGAAAACTAAGTAAACATTCTAATATAAATATCGCAAAAAAATCCCACCATCATGGATTTATTCATAATAAAGTCACAGCAGACTACTTTTAGTTTAGGTATATATATTTACTAATTAAGAATAACTTTTAAATTATATAGGTAATTTTGTGTACTCAGTGGTAGTCCTTGGTGAGCTCACACTACACATATAGCTTTATAATACTAAGTGTTGAATATTTTACAGCCCGCATGGGACCTGGGGTCTGGGGATAGAATGTTGTCAGTGGGTCATGAGTTAGTGGACACAAATAAAGAAACAGTCATACTTCTTGAAACCATAATTTATTTTAATATTTGTGAAACAATTGTAAATGTTTCACTGATCCACATGTGACATAATATTTTATTGATAATTTCAGGTGTCAGGTGATGTGTATGCCGTGGATGACTCGACCATTCTCTTGGTCAATTTCAATTATGATGGTACAGGTGATGACACATTCTTCTGGGCTGGAGACTCTGGCCGGCCGGGACCACAAGGCTTTATAGTGCCCGATCAACATGGCAAGTCAGTATCTGTCAATTAATATTGGAATCATAACAAAAAAAAATCACACATAAAATATACATATATTATTAATAAACTATCAAATCAGAGAATCCAGTATTTTTATACTACTGTGGAAGACACCATAACAGCTCAACACAAGCTGCTAAATAACTGCATTGACCTCCAGCTTATATATTATTAATGCAAATCACACATGTGATCTAACCCAAATATGTGTTTATATTTCAAAATCATCAGGGTAAACAGCAATTGACTTACTTGTTCAATTATGTTCTTTAATGAATAAAAGATATTAAAAGTATGCTCATAATGTAATGCAGGGCCGGCATCATGTATAGTGTGGTTGGGCGACGTACCTATGGTGCCAGTGCCAATAGGAAATGCCGGCATAAACTCTAACCTATCGCATATTATCTACTTAAACTATCTATGTGTATATTATACGCCGCAGAAAACTCGCTCGGGGCGTCTATTATGCCAATACCGTTACTGATTTTATGTATATTATTAATGCAAAGACAAGTAGACGATATGATGTATGTGCGTACACATGTCGATGCGCAGGACCAACGTATTGGAGCGCTACTACAACGAGGAGGTGAAGCTGACGCTGCCCGAGGGCAAGCGGCTGTCGCGCATCAAATGGTTCGCGGTGTACGACATCGACTCGCAGAACGCGTTCGGCGACGTGTACGTGCCCGACGAGTTCACCGCGCCCTCGCCGCAGAGCATCGGCCCGCTCGCCGGCTCCAGCGCCGTCTCCAGCAAGGCCGTGCGTTTCGTCGACGCCAACACGCTCATGTCAGTGTTTCTTCCCCGTGTGCCATAATTTTGACCCGAAGACCCACGAAATATAGTTTCGGTCGGGATGTCGTGTGTCAGTCTAGTTGTATGGTGCATTTTCATTCGCAGCATTCCCGAATTCCGTTACGACGGCAGCGGTGAAGAAGTGTATTTCTGGACGGGCAGCGGTCCCCAGCCCAGCTCCCGCGGCATGAAGATTCCCGACGAGCACGGATAGTGAGTACCGGCCGGTGGCGCGTGGTGCGCGAGTGGCGTGCGTGAGTGCGTGTGCGTGACGTGTGGTGGTGTGCGCAGCCTGGAGCCGCTGCGCGCGTACGGCGGCGAGGAGGTGCGGCTGGAGCTGCCGGGAGCGCGCGCGGCGGGCGAGGTGGACTGGGTGAGCGTGTGGGACGCGGCGGCGCGGCGCAGCCTGGGCGCCGTGCTGGTGCCCGACGCGCTCAACGTGCCGCCCGCGCCGCGCCGCGCGCACGCCTACCGCGCCAAGCTGCCGCACTGCCGTCAGCTGCACCGCGACTACCAGGTCTCCTGGGAGGTGTTCGGCAACCAGATCACCTTCGAGCTGGCAGCCCAGGTACGCTCACCCCGCTGACGTCACCCGCGAGTCGCGCGAGCCCGCGCTCACCGACCGGCCACGTTGCAGATCGCGGCGGACGAGTACATGGCGTTCGGCGTGTCGGGCAGCGAGAGCAACTCGTCGATGCTGGGCGCGGACGTGACGGTGGCGTACTACTCCGCGGCGGAGCAGCGCGGCTACGCCCGAGACTACAACGTGACGGCTCTGGCGCCGGTGAGTGTGGCGGTGTGGTGGTGGTGTGGTGCAGGCGGCGGGTAGTGGCGGGGTAGTGACGCGCGTGCGCAGTGCGTGCAGGTGCTGGGCCGCTGGCTGGGCGTGTGCCGCGACGAGGTGCTGGGCGGCGTGGAGTCCAACCAGATGTTCACCGCGAGCCGCGAGAACGGCGTCACCATAGTGTCGTACCGCCGCACTCTCGAGCCGGGTATGTAAACGAAATGTTACAAAATCGACATTCAATTAAAATTGCTTATCATAGTAGGTGCGAAAAAAATTTGTTCAATAAATATAAACATAACGTGATTCGGGTCGAATTTCTCTGAGAAATGAACTTGAAGTTCAAGAAAACATATGATAAAATAATCTTAGAATTAATTTTAAGCAATATCTATATAATCTGGTTCAATGATATTTTTTACCGACACTATGACTTTACTGTCCGTAAAATGTTTCGTATAATATTTATATTATGATAAATTTTACCATACATAGCGGAGTCGATGGACCGGCCGTGGAAGACGGAGGGAACGTACGTGGTGTGGGCGGTCGGCCGCCTCGACGCCGACAACGAGCCCGCCTTCCACCGCCTCTACCACAAGGCCGACGTGCGCCTGCGCCTCGCGCATGACCCGCCAGACAACGACTGCACGCCCTTCACTGTGTCAGTACTCCATCCCCGCTCACCCTGCGCCAACCCTCTCGCTCTCGCGCCCGCACTCACCGCGCACTGTGTCCGCAGCGGCGCGCGCGCCTCGCCGGCCGCGTGGGACACGGCGCAGCTGTTCGACCCCGCGCTGCGCGCCTTCCGCGTGACGCTGGGCCCCTCCGGCGGCGCGCGCGGGCTGGCCGGCCGCGGCCGCGCCTCGCCGCCGCTCGCGCTCTACGTCAACGGGCAGCTGGCGCCCGACCTGCAGCTGCGCCGCGGCCTGCGCTACGTGCTCAAGGTGCAGGCCGGCAACGACCCGCACTCCGCCACGGAGTACCACCCCGTCATGGTGACGGCGGAGCCGCGCGGCGGCCTCGAGCGGCTCGACGAGGCGGCGCAGCGGCGCGCGCGCGTGCTGGCCGGCGTCATGCACACGCGCCGCGGCCGCCTCAGCCCCGCCGCCGCCGGCCCGCCGTGCCTCGCGCGCCACGCCGCCGACGCCGACCGCCGCCGCGACGACCGCTTCGCCACCTTCCGCGCCTTCAACCGCTCGCTGCACTGGAGCTGCGCGCCCGGCGAGCCCGCGCAGCTGCTGCTGGCGCCCAACTCCTCGTGGCCCGACGTGGTGTACTACCACTCGTTCACGCACGCGGGTGAGTGACGCGCCGCGTGCCGCGCGGTCAGTGTGGCGGGCGGCGGCTGACGAGCGTTGTGTTGTTGCAGACATGG
This sequence comes from Hyles vespertilio, assembly GCA_009982885.2. NCBI lineage: Eukaryota > Metazoa > Arthropoda > Insecta > Lepidoptera > Sphingidae > Hyles > Hyles vespertilio. The sequence continues at coordinate 12,985 of WUWR02000013.1, read as the reverse complement.
GCGGGCGCATCTTCGTGGTGGACCGGCACAACCGCAACCTGGGTCGTCGCGGCGGCGCGCGCGGGGTGCGCGGGGCGGGCGCGCTGGTGGCGCTGCTGGCCGCGCTGGCGCTGCTGCGCGCAGACTGAACACCGCGCAGGCTTCAACATTCCGTCCCGTGTATATGTATAAAGTGTACATACTACGACGAGCTTCCGTATTTCATATAGAGCTGAATTTCTTTAGTGAGCGTGTGTGGCTTGATACGAAATATAAAGGTATAAAAAATGGTAAAACAAATCACGAGACCCAGAAATGTACACTATTTCATTTTTGACGAATCCATATGGGATCGAAACGGAATACTGATTTTCTTTAAATTCCAAATACGCAAATAAATTTTCATCTAAATTGGACTCGTGACTACATGCCGAATTTTTCGCTATTTCTCGATAGTTTAGGATTTGACCATCCACACCACTAGAAAAATCATCTTATACAGGGTTCAATCGACATGGGGGCATTAAATGATGCGGCGGTTAAATATCCGTGCTCTGAGTAAATTCCTAACAGTAGGTAGAAAAAAACACGTAAAAACCGTAAACCAAGCCTCCAATCTAATTAAAAATCTTATACATCTGCATGCAAATATGCCAAATAATGTTATACTTAACATTAAACGTCTCATAAGCGTCAATTACAGTAAAATTCCATAAGATTCAAATATGGGCAGACACATGATCAGCACGGGACTAATGTAAAATATTCAAAATGTACCAAAACTAAAAACTTCTGCTCCAATTTGTCAATTTTGTAATTTTAGCTGTAATCGAAACGTCGGGAAGTTTTTTGGATTTAGTTAAGTACGGTGCCTACTGCATGTGGTTTGATTTAATTCCCCCATGTCGGATCCACCCTGTATGCTGTAATAATAAACTCATTTGCAAAAAAAACGGGGACCTAAGCAATAAACCATTTCAAATGTTACTATTGGTTTGTTTGATAATTATAGGTAGTTTTACTTTTACAATTTTGTAAATTAATAAGCAAATAATCGTTTTCGTCAGTATTATCATAAAATTTTGATAAAATTTATGGGTTTTAATGCTAAAGTTCACTAGTAGTGTATGCTCGCTAGTAGTGCATATGCTCGTGAAGTAAAAGTTTACAAAGATTTTTGTTTGGTTTTTCTTTAATAAAGTAAAAGCAGATAAATGTTTAGTATCGAGTGTGACCCCCTCTAGCTGAAATCACAGCTTGAATTCGTCTGGGTATGCTAGCGAGGATATCCCGGATACTTGCTTGCGGAATACGTTCCCACTCCGCGGTAATCACATTCTTCAGCTCTCTGATGGTCTGCGGAGCCGGTTGTACTGATCTCACGCGTCGTTTCAGAACGTCCCAGACATGCTCTATAGGATTGAGGTCGGGTCTTCGAGCTGGCCAATCCAAACGACGAATGCCGACCTCTTGCACATACGCTTCCACATCGCCAGACCGGTGGGCGCGAGCGTTGGCGTCCATAAAAATTGAGTCTTCGCCTAAAGCGGCCAATGCGGGTTGTGCATGAGGAATTAGAACTTCCGTTATGTATCGATGTCCAGTCAGTGAGCCGTTTTCAATGAAGACTAACTCTGTACAATCCATTGAATTTATTCCTGCCCAAAACATAACAGAGCCCCCACCATAAGGTGTGATTTCTTCAAAACAAGCCTCTCCTCGTCTTCCTAGCACTCGCCGACGTCGATCTTCACCGAACAGAGATATCCTGGCTTCATCGGAGAACAATACCCTATTCCAGTCTTCTTGAGTCCATGACTCACAATATCGAGCAAACCTAAGCCTGGCAACTCTGTGCTCACGGAGTAACTTAGGGCCGCGGGCCGGGCGATGACTGCGTATATTGGCCGCGAGAAGCCTCCTCCTGACCGTCCATAGACTAATATGCACATTTCTTACTTCTTCGAGGTTGTTCTTAAGGTCCACTTACGAAGACTTGCGATTTCTCAATGCGCGACTCACAAGAAAACGATCATCCCGTGGTTGGGTGCATGGTTTTCTTCCAGAACCAGGCCTTCTCTCGACGGAACCGTTGTCTTGATACCGCTGCCAGGTCCTTTGAACCGTCGAGCGATTCACACTTAGCCTCTGAGCCACAAAGAAAACATGAACTTTTAATTCATTATTTTGAAGATGAGTTTCATTGGCCAGTGTTGTCAATTTATTACTAGGAAAATTTGTTGAAACTATGGGAGAAACTATAAAACACAAATATCATTACATAATATTTCGATCAGAATAACAACAAGAAGAATGGCATTATTTATTGAATGAGTAAATAAAACTTACCTACACGATATTAATGAAACCCACGACGACATGGACTTCATAGTAATTTTATTAATTCTTTGCCTTGCATGTACCATTCAAAATTTCATAAACGGGGTACTGCTATTGTCATCTTTGAAGAAACAGCGAGAGCTTATTCAAGGTCCTAATAATATTTTTAGACTTCCTACGGATTCCGTACTAGCAAATTGCTGGAGAGACATTACACAGCGGAAACGAAAAGAAGACCATTCGTAGCCTCACATGACTTCAGTTGTGCGTTCCGAACATTTTACTTATGATGATTTATATTTTACATAAATACAGAAATCAGATAACAGCCCAGTTAATAAATCCAAAGAGTTAATTCTATTCGGAAACAAACACTAGGAGATGGGTTTAGATCTTTATTGCTTTTACTAAAATGCGTTTTAAATATAATTAATAGTATGATTACTTTAAATAAAGAAAAAATATTTTATTTAACCTATTTTGTATATCAAATAATGGGGAAAAGTCAAGTTAATAATCTGGAGTAGGCATCCCTAAACACACACACCTTGACAGTTGGATTACAATAATTACACGACCCGTACTCACACATATCAACGAAAGTGAGGACACTTTTAGCGCATCGTTTGTTGACATTGCTCAATCTAGACGAGTATACAGGGAGCGCAAAAAAATGGCGCACTTGCTCAGTCGGGTACAAGGGCATAATATTAATATCGTAATAAAAAAATAATATTTGGAAAATACCTATCCGTTTTGAAGTTATGACCGTTTAAAGTTTTCAGTTTAATCACCACTTTTTCGCATAAAACCAGTTGGAATAGATGAAGAACAAAATTTAAACACATACGTATTTTTTCGTTTCGTCATTAATTGAACGGTTAACGAAATATACCACGAAAACCATTTTTAACAGCATCAAAACTTTCTTAGACATCGCTTTAACCGTTGTTTACACATGGGTAAGGTCATGAACTCTTAGCTGTATAATTTATCCTTCTCTAACTTCAAAAAAGGATATTTTTTGTTTCATTTCAAATAAATCAATCAGTTAAACAGGGACGTACTCAGATTTAAGCGTCAATAAATTAACAACATAATAACTTTAGGTGCAGTTGCATCGTGTATGGATTGACTATTATTTTGTTTGTCATTATTTCCTTAGTGTCACAATCCAAACTGAAAGACACCAAGAAATCACATTGGTCATCGCTTAAATCATGTAAGATTGCGAATTTAATTCTAATTAGAAAAGTTTTCGTAATACCTACATAACATTTAAATTATCTAAATTATTAATATTCATTGTAAAAATAATCTGATGACACTGATTAATAAAAAATAATATTTTTAAAATGAAGCCCAATTCGGCCCTATTATGCTGAAAACAAACTGTAGGTTTTTGTCTTACGCATAGAGTAAAGAAGCGGACATAAATACTAGAGCAACGCGTCTTACAGCGATCTGAACAAAAGATTCTTTTGTTGTGTGCACACTGTCGGTCGAAATTCGAGGGCATGACCTTCAAAAACAAAAAACGTCTGAGACATACAGCGCAACTAACATAAATTGACAAGTGGTGAAATTAGGAACTAGAAATGAAAGTAAAAAATATCTACAACGCTTCATTAAAATATTCTTTCATAATTTATACAATGTACATTTATACTAGTAGTCCAATAGTAGTAATGATAATAATGTCCAATGTAATGAAATTTGAAGAGAGAAAAAAATAACAATTTCTCCGTGCACCGCAGCGCTTTTGAGCGATTTGCGATTGTGGACAAACTTGAGTTTACACAAAAATAGGTTTTGTAAATATGGCTACCAGCTTTTTAAGCCAAACTAATATGACATTTCTTAAAACTTACAATTAAATTAGAATTTATAATACATACAAGGCATAATTTGCTTCATTCAATCTGCATACAATTTAAAAATTTTGAATACAATTTGGACATTTCTAATTATTTACATGAGGTGTTGCTGGTAATCTAACTTGACTTAACAGAAATAAACACCGCAGTTCTTTGACCAGTTGTTTGTTAATACTAGACTGGACGTAATTGACAGCCTCCGTGGCGCAGTTGGTTAGACGCCGCCTGTGAAACGAGAGGCCACGGGTTCGAGCCCCGCACCGAGACAAATGTTTGTGAGACCCAGTAAGTATTGGTCTCGGGTCTGGATGTTTGAGAGACCGAAAAGTCTCTCGTAGTTCCTGATACCCACGACACAACACTTAATTGATCTTAATGTCATCAGGACTATGTATGTGACTGTTAAGTGTATTTATTTATTTAATTATCAGTAATTAGCCAAAAGTTCGTCTGTGCGTTCATTTAAAAAATGGAAGAAAAACGATCAGAGTATGTGCGTAATAGAGAAATTATTTATAATGTTAAATGTAAAGAATACAAATATGCTCACTTAAAGTAAGAAGTATGGGAACAAATAGTCAGTACCTATTTGTACTAAAGATAATAAAGTATCATACTAAAGATAACGGAGTAATTTTTTATACAATCAAATATTATGTTATTGATGGTAAAATTTCAAAATACACGCGCTGTTTTAGGAATTATAATAGGAAAAAGTTAACCTTGTTATTTGTCTTCAGGTAGTCTCTTTTTTGTTTTCTTTTAAAATGACACTGGTAGTAGAAATATATAAAAAAAAGACAACAAGAACAAGACGTGTGCTCGAAACACGATCTTGCCTACTTTGGAATTCACACATTTTATACATAAGTATTTCTAATATGTGTACACGGCATTGTTGCTTAACATTTTTCCACAGTAAATTTATTCTCAATATGTAATCTATGTTTGTGTACAGAATTTAATCAATCACAGTATTATATAATTGATTGATGTGTGATTTAATGTTAATTGAATCATTGTTTTTGACAATAAAACAGTTGCAAACTCGAATGTGATAGTACCACAGGTTATCACAGATAAGAACTGTTTATAATAAGCGCCAACTAGGATTGATTTCATTTAATAAAATATATTATTTATTTGTTTTATAGAGATGAGATAAAGAGTACATAAAAATCGACTCTTCCATCCCTAAAAGCTTAGTCATTGGCAGACGAGAAAACCGTCCTTTGTCAATGAAATTAAAAAAATAAAAACGTACGTGGGCCCTCTGACGACCCGTACGAACCATGTAAGATGTGCTCTTTACCATAGTTTTGTACTCTTTACTCTATGCGTAAGACAAAACCTACAATGTGTTTTCAGCTTTAGTCAAAGGAAGCCGCCGGTCATAGTGTACTTCGTCGGATCCAACGCGGCTCGATTATTCTTTCTTTGAGGTTGCCGCCACCCTTTGTGAGCGCGAGCCGAAAGGCGGCAATGTCTTTGTCGGTAACTTTTAGCATTTTGCAAAAGAAGACCGACATCTTGAGGTGTGTTCACACTACACACTTGATATAACTTAATTTGATTAAGTACCTATTCCGATATAAAAGTTACGTTAAAAAAAAGATCTTATTGGACTGATAGAATGGTCCTTACTTGCTCAAGAGCTTATAATATTATTTAAATATGTCATCAACCGATCCAGTCAGTTACAAATTGCCTATTTAATTTTGCTTATTATTGTATTTAACATTTCTTTAATGTGTTTTGAAAATAATGTTACTTTAAAGTAATAAAATTTCTTCTAAATTCTTATACCTAGAGAAATGTCGTCTACCATTACAGCATAGAATTACATATGAGACTTCTGTGAGATAAAATTAGTGAAATCAATAAACACTAACCACTAATTTACTGCACTGGAGACCCCGTGCCCTGCAGTGGCACGTATATGAGCTGATACAGTACTAATACTAATTGTTCACTTGAATTATTATGAACTCAAATAGGAAAGCTTTGTATCTAATGTGAACAGGCCTTTATCTTTCAAAAATCAAAATAATAATTAATTTTTATTAGTTGGATTCGGATTGCGATCGCGTGTGCATGTATTAGTCGTGTGCATATTATTGTAAATTCGTTTTCAGTTATTTTGAGTAAATTTTATTAATTTCACTATGCTTTGAACATTACCCAATTTGATAGCTTTTGATGTAACTTGTGTTATGTGAAATGTAAAAGAAAAAAGTGATTTGTGCTACCAAACTGTGACAGTGTTTTCGTGTGGGTTTTGGCGGATCCTGCGCTTCCATCCTTGCCTATCAAGGCCATTACGGTTTACATTACAAGGTCAGTTAACTATTTTAGTGGTCATTAATGACAACTAACCAGCCCATATGAGTCACCGACGGCCACCGTGGAACAGTTGGTAAGAACTACCTGTGAAATGAGAGACCGCGGGTTCGGTTTCTGCCCCGAGACAAATAATTTCCATGAACCATAATTATTTTTCTAATCCCCGCGACACAAGATTTGTATCTTAGTGTGGGGTTAGTACCCATGTATGTGACTGTTGATAGTATTAATTTTGTACGGGCTGAGACGATACCCGTACAGCTTGGATTGATAGTAAAAGTCCGGCGTGGAAAATAAATGTTTATTTGATAGATTAATTATAAATGATAAAATGATAGAATGATATGAGCACGCGCTACCGATTGCTTTGTACTGTATTTGCGTACTGTCGACTGTTATAAAATTATGCACGGTAGCGTAAACTGCTGACAAAACAATATTGTACGTGCTAGCCCGTACATGCTCCCGGCGAAAGATGATGCGAATGAGATGAGTTAAAACTATTAACAAGGTGATTGACAATAGAGCTTAAAGAATATTACGACATAATGAAAAAAAATATAACATAAATTTAATGTTAAAACTAAATTAGATTCCGAATCGGTGATAGTAAACACCGACTGAAGCACTGGTGAAGTACTCGGCTTTGTCTTTGTTTCGCATAACGGTCCGGCAATTCACGTCGGAATGTTAACACCACTACACTGATTTACAACTGTCTCTTGCAACTCAACATCTCCACATTGCACATCACTATTACACTTAGCGTCCCTGCGACTGCACTCTGCACGGCCACGCGCGCCTCGCGCGCCTCTATACACGTAGAAACCGCCGAATAGTCCGGCCGCTGCGACCACCAGATATATAAGGTATAATGGTGAATGTCATGGTAGGATATATCGTCCTGCTAACGGATCGACTCGTTTCATATCATCCAACTGTTTCTTGAATGGCAAAGATCTGTCGTTGATTATTATTATCATCTGTGGTATTGACATTAAGATCAGGCAAGGAAATATTTACAAGATGATTTATCGGAGAAATGTTAGGTAGACCAATATCAGGTTTCCAGTGGTATTACTGACGTCTTGTTTATGAGAATAAATATAGAAATCAGCTGATTTTATAAGACAACCTTGACCCAGTGTAAGCAGTCCTGCGTTACTTAGCGGAATTGTAGTAACTTGATCATCGCATAGCAACTTGAAGTAGCATTTACTACAGCAGAAATAAAAATAGGTGTTCATATTGGTTTGTTGATATAAAATTATTTTTGCATGTATTTATGATAACTTTGCAAGTTTCGTATCTTCTCTCTTCTCACATAATTCTGATCACTGTTCATATGATAAATAGGCTTTCTGAATCGACACAACACAGTATCAAAATCTCGTTCCAAGCATTCGTGTAAATCCCCTAGCGATAAAGATAGAAATGAATCCTTTTTATGTTCAAGTGCCAGGTACTCGCTTATAGGCACCGTGTAGCTCATGGACTTTCTAATGGCTAGGTATAGGAATTACTTTCAGTATATCGTAAATATCGCGTGCAATTAGTGGGGTTCGGATTTCAAATATGCCATAATTCTCGGAAAAGCGTGCTTCAATGTTGATAAGTGTATACAAGTTAGATAGGTTGGCGTGGTCGGTCGGTAAAGACAGGTCTTTAGGTATATGAGATGCGATGACACTCAGTTCCTGTTGCATTGCACCGGAGCTAATAGGTGAAGGTTAAACTCCGTAGGAAAAACAGCGGTAAGAGCATCTAAAAGATAGTCTTGTATATACCTCAATTTGTTTTAGATGTTGTTGGTTATCATTGCAGTTAATTAAATTCGCTGATGTAGGAACTATTCCGCAGCTCCGCTTGCACTACATTCATTGATTTTTCAAATGTAATCATCTTCTGATTCGCTTGAGTTATGGTGGTGCTCCATGAGTGATTCTACTCTCTTGATAACATTGAGATTCTGCTTCAACTAAAGATGTTTGATTGTTCCTACTTGCTAGATGTCTCTGATTTATCTGATTAGCTCAGATCCCGGTTCATATTTTTCCGCAAAATCACTATCCAATATCCCAATAAGTTATTACAACGTTTCCAATTCCAGGATCAATCCCCGACGGATGCGCACAGCCTTTTGACTGTTGCTTAATAAATATCATTATAATGTTGTAGATCTGAGAATTCATGTCTTAATTGATACATGACACGTCCGCAATGTATAGGTTTCCTATCTGTGAACATATGTTTTCTAGGTATTCGGTGTAACTTGTAGTAGCTGCAGTGCCTGCCCAGGACGGTTCATATCATAATAGACACTAGCCGCCATCATCTCTTATCTCATGCATGTTAGAATCGTGTCGAAACGAAAGCGCTGTTATTTTTTGCAATGGAGTGATAGTAAAGTTCCGTGGGTGTTAACAATAAGAGTCATGAAAAATAAATACGCGAAGACAGTTGCGAAATATATTTTCTCCTTGCCGTCTCCTTCGTTTGTTTTTTTCTTGCTTTGTAGGGACTTCTTCTGCTGTGATTTTTCTGGGTGTACGGGAAGATGGATAATTTTCAATTGGGCCTCTTCAGATACGCTCTGGTTGGTTAGGGTTTTTAGTGTTACAACGCGCACGAATCCGTCTTGCCCGGGGTGTAGTTCAACCACCCGACCTCAGCCGACTGCCGGCAGGAAGGGTGCTGTCGTTTATGATTACGCTCGGGCTAGCTGTATATTTTGCGGTTGTCGCCATTGCTCCTCGCCGATAGATTTTACAATATTCAATGTTGCATCTTTTTTTCCAAAGATCTTGGCATATTTTCTGGGGTTTAGTTGCCTCTTGTCTAAGATTCCGTTGCGTTTTCATATCTGTTTAAATCGAGGCCACGTGAGAAAAAAGTGGAATGTGTTCAAATAATTTAAATCTTTTGCCTCCTGGAGTCTTCATTTTAACGGAGACACAAAGGCCTCGAATTTTAAACAGGCTTCAAGCGAGTTAGCAGCGGGGGGGGGGCTCGTGAACTCTTCGTATGTTAGCTTCTGCTCACCGAACAACCTCTTAGAATGAATTTTAGGCTTTTACTGCTGCCACCTATCCAAAGACCGGCGTGCTGTGCCAGAGGTGCATTAAAGGCCAAGTTATTCCCCATGTCCCCTGCCTCAGTGTAGTAAAACTCACATATCGAAAATCTTAGCATCTCTCGTAACTCCTTCTGTAAAATCCATTTGCTCCTACAAAATGGTTCCATTACCCTAAAGATAGCCGCTGTTTCCCTCGACATCTAACCATCCTGACGTAGTCTGCGAGAATGCCGAACTCTTCGTCCAGGTTTAGACACCAACTCTAAAAGTGCACCCCTTGGTGGCCATACACGGTAAACACCGCGACATAAAACTTTATTGGCTTTTAATGCATCGACCTAACTTGCCGTGTTAAAGAAAACATGACCTGTATAGTCACTTCCCACATTACATATAACGGCCTGGTAGGAAGTAACCGCTCGCCGATGTGAAGGTCCACCCATAAGGTTCTGATGATGTTTAGTGTTTTCGTGTCTTCTGCATTGAATGCACATGCGTAATCCTCTTTTTATTAGCCGATAGCCCCCCACGATCCAAAGTTTTTTTATTCTAGCCTACAAGCATGATAATGTTATGCTTAGGCCGCCGTGATAGGCTAATTGAATGCGCTTTTGACATCCATCAGTAATTCCGAAATTCGGCTGTGGGCGGGATGATAGATAGGATTTTTCATATCAGATCGAGGTGGCATGACGCAGCTCCTCCGACTCTTAAATACACTCATACCTGATCGCGGTACGGACGTAACATCGCAAATCTGACTTTTTTCTGTGTAATTTGGGTCCACGTGTGCAAATCTGATATTTCCTTTTCAAATATCAATTGTTGTACGCTTTTTTGATATTAATAAAGGTTGCTTGTTTTTAACTCCTCTACTGATAGATACTTGTTGGATTTTTGGTTTTTTGTAATTAATAAAGCTCCGAACCCACGCCCCTCATTCCTCACGGGGCACCGTCTTGGTTGATGTACTATGTTTTGATGAAGGTCTTGAACGATTGTTCGGTTTTTTGCTGTGCCCTATGTTAACAGTTTTGTAGTTTCATTTCTTTCTTCAACGGTTAAGAGAGGTTTAGTTTTCGTGTTCTGTAAAAGAAGTTTTATAACCATTTCGGGCCTTGCCACCCACAAACGGAGCTCCTTTAATAATTTGAGTGCAGAACCTTCCGCGACTAGGCACTGTCCGCATGATTCGCCTTTCCGATCTCAACGTAACCGCCACATTCCGGCGGCATGCTTTCGTGATTTGCTCACCGTTTGGCTACGAATGTTTTTCCATCTAGTCGGGGTCACCATTAAGCCCACCTAATACAAACATAGAATCAATCCAACCATATATCTTTTATTTTGAAAGTTAAGGCAGTTTTTGACCTAGTCAGCAATTTTGATAGAAGCTAGCGCGCGCCGCACAATTCTAATCTCGGTAGTGAGAACGGCCTTACTGGTAGGTACGATCCTTGTTTTAACCAACCCTAAAACTAACCGATGAGTCCGTTGCCTACTGACTGACCCGGCAGTAAATGCCAGCAGCGTAGCTTTAATGATGAATCCCAAACCCATTATTCTAGCATTCGTGATTACGAGTCTGTATCCCTAGGCAATTTAATGTTGCGAATAGTATGAATATCCTGCCCTAACTTAAGGCCACTCTTCATAGATCCGACTGGCACAGGCATCTCCCCCTGATTCTCGCCCGCCCCAACTTGGTGAAAAATCATTTTTAATTTATTGAAGTGGTGAGAGCCAGCCGAGTGGGTCAACCAGCCTTGGATCAGCGGAGAGTCAATCCTTTCTCTAGTGACGTTAAGTGATGCTTTACATCGGTTCCAGTTAAGTTGAAAGGTGAAGAAAATCTTCCGTTTGAATCCCAGCCTAACCCAAGGGTTTGGATTGTTCGAATTGTTTTTAAAATTGAAGTTGTCAGCAATTATCTGCCGAGAACAACCCTGCAACACTCGTTTTTCGAGTTAGAGTTCCACTTTCTCAAGTGAAACCTCCCGCTTGCCATAAAAGTGAAAGATCATGTTGTAAATATCTTGGCGTTCTTCAATGTTATGACAACCGTGGACCAAGATCGTCCATGTAACATGAATTCTCTATAACATTCAGTTGCGGTTGCTGTTTAGATAGTTATTCCTTTCATCGTGCGCGAGTTTGCTTCGGTCTCATTGGAGAACGGGGCTGCTGTTTTCCCGTAAGTGACCGTGGTAGTTGTATTCGTTAATGGCGTCTAGTGGTTGAATCGCGCCAGACTATTTTCAAAAGCTGCTGGTCCGTCCAGGTTATCCCAAATCTGCCGAAACATTTTTCTCAATTCCGCCGTAAAAGCAAACGGGTATTGCCTCCACTTGATGATTGCGACTGTAGTCCGGTTGAAGATTTGGACACTTCCATGACATCATTTTAGACTTTTTCCCTGTAGAGTTTTACACGATTCAATTAAAACCAACTCTAAATTTAGAATTTGTATTGTCATTAATTGCACACAATGGAGCTTCAATACACATTGCGCACGTTTCCGGAGTCATGTTCTTCAAAGCGGGATCATATGACCGAGTGGGGGGGGGGGGAGCGAGTATTCATTGATAAATCAGTTTTAGATTTTTTTTTCTCTATGTTTGGGTGTTTCTTGAATTTATTTTTCCCAGGTTTCGAAATTGCGCTATAGCTTTTGAACATTTTGACTCTCCTATTTTTTCCGAAAAATCTGACTTTTAACGGTACACGCACTGATATCGCCATCTTCAAACCTAGTTGTAGTGGATTTAGTAGTAATTCATGCACTTTCATTTTCTATTGGATAGAAGGTTCACTATATCCTCTATTTCCCAGAATTTTGGATTTCCTTTCCTCCAAATTAGACAACAACTTTACACTGTGCAGTGTTTTGACACCTCCTGTCAAAATCCCGCCTAGCGAGTATTTTGGGGGGCCAAAGGACGGTATCACCTGCTCTGCAAAACATCCTTCCAACAAATTAGAGAATTATTTCCGGCCCTAACAAAAGATCACAGGGCGACTAATATCAAACTGCCAAAGCATCCAAATAAGTCCACGATGGTTTGGTAAAAACTAGAATTAGGTACTCGCTTGACGATGTTGTTCCTCATTATAGAGACTACTTTCGGTGTCAATTCAAAATGCTACATGTGGCACGCACACTTGATTGCATCAGCTCCACTGCAATTGCTTTCCTTCGCACCCTTTCCCGGCTATGACCCCCACGACATTGAAGTCGGGGCTGCCCCAGCAACTGGGCTGCGTGTTTCTGTTATGATAAAGTAATGTGACCCCTGATCTTTGGGCCCGCATGTTACAAAAGTCCCATCATAAGTTTGCACCTTTAGCATGTCTGCTGCCAACAAAAAAA